>BQNB010021449.1:1348-64253 GCA_026074375.1 Tanacetum coccineum | reverse complement strand
TTCCTTTTCTAAACACTCATATGTCTGTTGTCCTACGCCTTATAGGGTCGGCGTATGAGAGTGGGAGTCTTGAGGGCATTTGTTCTTTTTTTCCATATAGGAGTATATATTTATTCATTGTTTGCCTTCCAAAAAGAAGGTTTTAAATATTAACGGTTGACGGTGGTGAAGCTGATGCAACTGATCCGAGCCATTAACAGTATGGATTCAACGAAACGACGATGATCTGATTGCATTTGAGGTTACTCTTTTTTAAACATTCGCTTACTGGGGTGGTTTTTGTTGTTTGTTGATGACTTGATGATGTGAACTGACACCACTACTCAGCATCAAATTGAAATATGACCATTTTGTGGGTTGGATTGGGCTGCGCTTGGCAAGGTGGGCTGGTCTGGGCTAGGCAGAGTTTAATAGTGTATAACTTTTTGTTAATGATTTGAAACAAGCAAAGATATCCGCGCGTTGTTGCGGGCGTTAATTTTTCGCACGTTGTTGCACGGCGTTATATTGATAGGTAGTAATTAGTATCATTATATTACCGTGCAAAAACTTCAGGACATAGGGTCTGGTTTACCTCAATTTTGAGTGTTTACTTAGTAGAATGGTACCAACGCTTACATGTCGTCCCAACGGTGTTGTGTGTGTATCAACAATGTCTCATTAACCACTGGAGTGATGGCCAAAATTGAAAACCATTGAGTTTAATGGTATGTTGGCCAAGATAAAAAATAGAAAGAGACCCGTAAAAGTAGAAAATATATAGAACTTTAGACGCCATTTCATCTAAATCCCTTTGGTGACAAGAGTTTTGATCAATGTGGTAGCATTTTCTTCCATTGAAGTAATCTAACTAACATGAATACATCGACCTTATAAACTGTTGGAAATATAATGACAAAACAATAGTTAAAGTTAGAAGATTAGTGTTATAAATTGTAATTAGAATAGTTTAGTATGTATTATGTAAAGTCTGTAAACCCAGACTTTGGATATGGGCTGGGTCAAAAGGGTCGTTTAGTTTGATAGGGTTATAAACGGTTATTTAGTTTAGATAGGTTACAACGATTACTTTTAGTGAATCGGTATGCCTCTTCATGAAAGCACCGTTTCATCTTGTATAAATAGGATAGGAGTCTGTAATCAAAGGTAACCCATTCGATTTATATATCCAGATTCATTAAGGGTTCAACCCCTATCTATCTTGTTTCTTTAATTCTTGTTTTGATGATTATACACATGATGTTTGTTTGATCATATCGAATCCTGGAGATGCAAGTTCCTGCATAACGACCTGTGCAACAGTGGTACCAGGCGTATGAGAGTGGGAGTCTTGAGGGCATTTGTTTCGGATGGTTTTGCTTGCAACTCTATGTTATTTTTTCCATATATATATTTATTCATTGTTTGCCTTCCAAAAAAAATGTTTTACATATTAACGATTGACGGTGGTGATTGGTGAAACTGATGCACCTGATCCGAGCCATTAACAGTATGGATTCAACGAAACGACGATGATCTGATTGCATTTGAGGTTACTCTTTTTTTAAAATTAGCTTACTGGGGTGGTTTTTGTTGTTTGTTGATGACTTGATGATGTGAACTGACACCACTCAGTATCAAATTGAAATATGACCATTTTGTGAGTTGGATTGGGCTGCGCTTGGCAAGGTGGGCTGGTCTGGGCTAGGCAGAGTTTAATAGTGTGAACTTTTTGTTAATGATTTGAAATACACATATATGACAAGTGCTTAATCTATAGTAACTTGTTCAAGCATGTTTCATTAGTGTAAGATAGATAGTAATTAATATCATTATTATTAAGAGCAAAAACTTCAGGACATAGGGTCTGGTTTACCTCAATTTTGAGTGTTTACTTAGTAGAATGGTACCAACGCTTACATGTCGTCCCAACGGTGTTGTGTGTGTATCAACAATGTCTCATTAACCACTGGAGTGATGGCCAAAATTGAAAACCATTGAGTTTAATGGAGACCCGTAAAAGTAGAAAATATATAGAACTTTAGACGCCATTTCATCTAAATCCCTTTGGTTACAAGAGTTTTGATCAATGTGGTAGCATTTTCTTCCATTGAAGTAATCTAACTAACATGAATACATCGACCTTATAAACATGCAATCACCAAACCCTTAGCTTATTCAATGGAGAAAACTTTTGTTTCCAATTGATAAGCACTTGTGAAGAAGTTAGGCCAGCAAAAGTAAGTTGACATGATGCTGCTCATAGTTGAAGCCCCAATGAGCATGTTCATCACCACCATTTGAAGTTGAATGGCTTCCACCGGAGAGGCTCCTCCCATTATAAGTCCAGTCATGGCTCCCGGGAGTGATATGAGACCCACGGTCTTCGTGTTGTCAATAACCGGTGATAGTGCAATCACTAAAGACCTTTTCACTTGTTGAAGTGTTGCTTGTCGTGGTGTGGCACCGAGGGCTAAGGCTGTCTCCACCTTCACAAAATAAAAATTATTGTCTCGCTAGACTTCGACATGTTAAATTTATAACCAAAAACATGAGTCGTTTTCGATTTGGCTAAATCAATCGAAAACAACACTTAAACCACAACTTTTTATATGGAAGTTGAATAAATCAAGTTGACAAGTCTAGTTCAATTATCAAATTCAACCTTTATACGTTTATTTTAACAAATGTCAAAGCTGAAGTTAGGCTTCATATGCTCATAGAGTTTTAACATAAACATTCTTACTTAAAAAGTCATAAGGTATACTTCTGAAACTTACTAGATTCATTTGTGCTCGAATATCATCCCGTAACCTTTTCATCGTGACTCCAGTAACAGTCATTGCATTACCAACCATCATTCCAGCAACCGGAATAATATATTGAGGAGTGAACGGAAAAACATCTAGCAAAACGAGTAGCAACATTGTTATACTCGTACCCACTAAAATCGATGCCCCTGCTATATATTTTCCATGAGGTACGTGTTTAGCTCGCTGCCCGGCCGTGTAACCAGCTATAGAAACCTAAAATGTACAGTATAAAACAAAACATTTGTAACATAATGCAACAATTTTTGACATTGCTCCAATTAGTATAGAAATGACATTTTCATTTACATCAAGGCAACAATAGTAAATAAAAAGGATGTTTGAGACTGCGTTTTCAAACTTTTATCTTATCAGTTTAAAAACGCAATCTCAAACACCTTGTAAAATTTGGATTTATCGAGTATTTTAAAGAACAACAAAATATCAACTTACTATATATATTGCGGTTTTAAAAGGCAATCATTAACATGAAGTGTTTAAATGTAAACGGGCGTGGTTTTCATGTTTAGGTTACCCGGGAAGGGTGAGCCTCGCCCTCACCAGGTTAATCTCGAGACTATTTTTGACCCTTCCTTACCCGATAATAAGTACTTTAAACACAATCCTCAACATCTAGTAATAGTAATGAAATTTTAAAGAAATATAAGAAGTTATTACCATGAAAAGATAAGGAAGAATGATCCACCACCCATTATTTTGGTTGAAGATAAACTGAAGAACAAATCCAATAACCGAAAGCTGAATAAAAGCTCTCACTACTGCGTAGATCATCTCTCCTTCTAATTTAAGTTTCTGAAAATACGATAATAAAGCCGCCAGCAACACCACCGCAGTAGCGGCTGCCGGCTTTATCATGCCCTTTAAGAACTCCGACAGCCACTCCCAATCCATGACTAATGTATTTTTTGTATTTGTTTTCAGTTATGTAACGTGAGACACATAAATATAAATATGTCTTTATTATATAGAGAAAGGGATCCAAAGATATTATAAGGAGAGGTTTATATCACCAAGTGGTTATCAGAATTTTTTTATAATTATTTGAAATTTTCAATCTTAACAGCTTCTTTGCGAATAGTAACTAACTTATTACTACTACCCTACACATGTTAGGATTTATTTTATCTATTTGAAATATTGGTCCCTGGTGCAAGGCACAACTAGGGGAGGGTTTCTTGGAGCATCAAAGACAAAAGATGGCACAAACTACTTATATGTGTGCGTGGGTCATAGTGTCACAAGTTGGCCACGTCTTATATAATAAAGTTACCAATTTCTACTACTAAAATGATTCAATCCAGCATTATTTAGTATCTTTGTATCGAGATATATTTGGTCCCAAGTAATTAGTCTTACGAAAACTCATGAAGACTAGTAGATATACCATAAGAGTTGACCTATCGGTAACGATTTGTAAGTTTTTAAATGATGTTTCCACGCAACATAAACTCCGGCATGCCATCCACTCTAGACTCTTAAGTCAGTATCATATATAGGCTATCGATTCATTCGTCATCTTTTGCATCTCAAAGAGTAGTAAGTGAAATCCGTAATTTGTGTGTCATGACAAAACGTATGACTCTTGTTGTCTTGTGGTGTTTTCAGTTTTCCTCGCATTACAAAGAATGAAAATCACTAAACACTAACTAATGAAGGAAATGTAAAAAATTTAAATATATTTTAGATAAACGGTTTTATAGTAATGTACAGTAGTTAGAAGAAAATAATGGGAGGAATGTAAGCCGTACGATAAGGTACAACCGGGGGAGGAATTAAATATGGACCCAGATTAGATACCCCCTTGACTTGAGCATACAGCCCCACACTACATGTTCTTGTCATCATAATCTTGTCATTTTTATATATTTTAAGTATTAAACATGCAATTAGGCAGTTCCATAGTTGAGTTAAAGAAAACTTTTCAAAAGTGATCGTATGATAATTAAACATGATGATTAAAGATATGTTAAAGAAATGTTGTAACATTTAGCCTTAATTTTTTATGAGTTTATTGTTACTTTTACACACTGGAAGTAGATATGTTACTAACAATATGATATCGAAAGTGAAATTTGGGAGCCAAAATATATAAATGGGAGTATATATATAATTTGAGCCCCTCGAGTGGTTATACACAACTTACATTCTCATATGCGACTCTGCAGTTATTTTAATATATTCGATCACGACTAACATTTTTACAGTGGTTATTCATGTCCGAGTGCCCCATAGGTGTTGTCCTCACTCACTAAAACCTTTCATTTACTACCACATCACAACAATTTAATCTTATTTACTCAATACTTGTACAAAATCACATCTTGACACGCGCATGGGAGTACATCCCACGCACCGTCTTACACAATCTAATATCACTATTGATGATGTTCAAAGTATCATCATCTTTGAAACTTACGTCTCTTAATGTGACACAAAACTTTAAATCTTAGGCTGTCCACAATGATTGATCGACTATGTGAGTCGCATGTAGGTTGCCTTGTTGTGAGGTGAGGGTTGTTGAGGGTCGGTCGAAGCAAAAGGAGGAGAACCCGTCGAGATCTCGATCGATAAATCATTCCACTACCAAACAAAAATTGTACCATTGGTTTATTAAAAAAAACTTTTTTAACTTTTTAAAATTTAACCTCTTTACCCTATAAATACCTCATTCATTTTATACACAAATTCAAACACATACTATCTATACATTTTTACACATTTAATCTACAAAATGTCTTTCGATCTATTCTTTTATATATCTTCGGACGATGAAGATGAAGTTAATAGCGAGCTTGAGTTTTTTACGGAGGCTTGTAGTGTGGTTATTAAATTTGTAACCAGGTAGTTTTGTAGTACCTAATAGTGACTTAAATTTCAAAATCCACTAACACACAATGTGTAGAAATCATAACTGTAGCTGCTCTTTCGTGTATACATTGTCGTTTCACTTTTTAGATTGGGATATGAAGGCAAATGAATGTTACAAAAATACCTCCAAAAAATAAATTTGCAAAAAAATCTGAAAGTCTTGTGGGGGCAGCTGCCCACACTGCCCCCCCTTTGGTACCGCCACTGATGGGAGTACATCCCACACACAGTCTGTTCGAACAAATTTCCGTAGATGCTCTTCAGCCCTGATCCTTAGGAGATCTTGCAGCTACTCCTTCGTCTCTTAGGCTGAAATAAGACAGAACACCGTTAGCTCGCCCCGGGTTTTGAATCCGAGACCAAGCTCCGGCGTGAGAGTAAGTGTATGCTTGGTATAAGTTTTAGTGAGAGAATTAGAAAGAGAGAGTAAGGAGAAGTATGTATGTGTAAAAACCTGCCTTGTTCATGTGTGTGAATAGTTCATTATATACTACCTGGGCTTAGCTCCAAGACACGAGCATTGTGGAAGCTAAGTTGTCTTCTAGAGGCAGCACGTCAGTCGCTAGCATGTATCAGACTTTGTCTTATGTGTCAAAGTTGTCTTCTAGGGGCAGCGTGTAAGTCGCTGGCATGTATCAGACTTTGTCCTCGGGGTCAAAGTTGTCTTCATACTCCAAGTACTGGTCGTGGATCAGACGTCTGTGACATTCGTACATCAGTCGTCAGTGTACTAACTCCGATGGAGACAATGCTGCTCCTTGTCTCCTGAAGGGACTAACTACTCCTTACCTCCTGAGGAGACTAGCTACTCCTTACCTCCTGAGGAGACTGGCTACTCCTTACCTCCTGAAGGGATTGGCTACTCCTTGCCTCCTGAGGGGACTGGTTACTCCTTGCCTCCTGAGGGGGCTAGCTACTCCTTGCCTCCCGAGGAGACATTACTCCTTAGTTATTGCCTCTAGACCTGAGGTGGCATTCGTCACCCCAGCTATTCCAGTGGACCTGTTCCAACATGGAGTGGTTTTGCCTTAGGAATATTAGGAGTTAATAGTGATTGTCTCCCTCAAAGTACCGGAGGAGACCATACCTCATCATGTCTCCCCAGTCTGGTATCAACGTATGGTTAAGTAGTTGGTACTAGACTTAAAAGAGAAAACTTGTCTAGTCATCAAGCTTCTCCGCCATAGGACATATCGAGTTTTTTTATTTTACTATGCAAAATTTAAGAAAAAAATGTTTCGCTATTTCGGTGCACTGTCATGGCGCTTTATTGGACACTTGTGTCTAATGACGCGTCCGAACCAACTAGCCCATACGTCACGGGCTTCTTGGGACCAACATCCCTCAAGCCTCAAAACCCTTAAGTTTTTCCCAAGGTATTATAAATACAACTCATACCATTCATTTTTACCTCATCACCTCTCAAAAAAAATCACCTACCACCTTAATTTTCCCCCACCAAAGTTTTTTTTGTATCCTTTCGTCCTCTCGTACGTAGTGGATTGTATAGTTATTGATCGAAGGGTTTTGATCCCGTCCGGAGTGTTTGATCTCATTTGGAAATTTAAATTTGATCTCGTCCGGAGGGTTTTTGATCCCGTCCGGAAGTGTTTGATCTCGTCCGGAAGCTTAGCTTTGATCTCGTTCGGAGGGTTTTGATCCCGTCCGAAAGTGTTTGATCTCGTTCGGAAGCTTAGCTTTGATCTTGTCCGGAGGGTTTTGATCCCATCCGGAGTGTTAGATCTCGTCCGGAAGTTTAGATTTGATCTCGTCCGGAGTGTTTGATTTCGTCCGAAAGTTTAGATTTAATCTCGTCCGGAGGGTTTTGATCCTGTTGTGTGAAAAATGAAAAATAAAATAAAATTATGAGTGGTGGGGCCCAAATGAAGAGGAGAAAGAAATGTCATGAGTGAAGGGGTGTTTTTGTGTGTTGTGTTAAAATGAGGTGGCGCTGAGGTGGCAGCAGTTGGGCCCAAATGAAGAGGTATTTTTGTGTCACTACACCCTTTGCTCTAAAAAGGCTAAAAATACACATGCGCTTATGGCTTTTTTATATTATTTTTTACTTAAGTACAAAATAACTATACAATTATGATATGTTCGAGCAAATTTCCGTAGATGCTATTCAGCCCTGATCCTTAGGAGAACCTGCAGTTACTCATTCGTCTCTTAGGCTGAAATAAGACTGAACACCGTTAGCTCGCCCCGGGTTTTGAATCTGAGACCAAGCTCAGGCGTGAGAGTAAGTGTATGCTTGATATAAGTTTTGGTGAGAGAAGCTAGAGAGAGTAAGGAGAAGTATGTGTGTGTAAAAACCTGCCTTGTTCATGTGTGTGAACAGTTCATTATATACTACCTGGGTTTAGCTTCAAGACACGAGCATTGTAAAAGCTAAGTTGTCTTCTAGAGGCAGCACGTCAGTCGCTAGCATGTATCAGACTTTGTCTTATTTGTCAAAGTTGTCTTCTAGGGGCAGCGCGTAAGTCGATGGCATGTATCAGACTTTATCCTCGGGGTCAAAGTTGTCTTCATACTCCAAGTACTGGTCGTGAATTAGACATCTGTCACATTTGTACATCAGTCGCCAGTATACTAACTCCGATGGAGACAATGTTGCTGCTTGCCTCCTGAAGGGACTAGCTACTCTTTACCTCCTGGGGAGACTGGCTACTCCTTACCTTCTGAGGAGACTGGCTACTCCTTGCCTTCTGAAAGGACTGGCTACTCCTTGCCTCCTGAGAGGACTGGCTACTCCTTGCCTCTTGAGAGGACTGGCTACTCCTTGCCTCCTGGGGGGACTAGCTACTCCTTACCTCCTGAGGAGACACTACTCCTTAGTTATTGCCTCTGGACCTGAGGTGGCCTTCGTCACCCCAGCTATTTCAGTGAACCGTTCCAACATGAAGTGGTTTTACCTTAGGAATATTAGGAGTTAATAGTGATTGTCTCCCCCAAAGTATCTGGAGGAGACCATACCTCATCATGTCCCTCCAGTCTAAAATCAACGTATAGTTAAGTAGTTGGTACTAGACTTAAAAGAGAAAACTTTTCTAGTCATCAAGCTTCTCCGCCATAGGACATATCGATTTTTTTTACTATGCAAAATTTAAGTAAAAAATGCTTCGTTATTTCGATGCACTATCATGGCGCTTTATTGGACACTTGTGTTTAATGACGTGTCCGGACCAACTAGCCCATACGTCACGGGCTTCTTGGGCCCAACATCCCTCAAGTCTCAAAACCTTTATGTTTTCCCCAAGGTATTATAAATACAACTCATACCATTCATTTCTACCTTATCACCTCTAAAAAAAATCACCTACTACTTCACCAAAGTTTTTTTTGTTTCCTTTTCCGGCGCTCTCGTCCGGAGGTGGATTTATAGGGTCTTGATCGGAGGGTTTTGATCCCGTCCTGAGTGTTTGATCTCGTCCGGAGGGTTTTTGATCCCGTCTGGAAGTGTTTGATCTCGTCCGGAAGCTTAGCTTTGATTTCGTCCGGAGGGTTTTGATTTAATCTCGTCTGGAGGGTTTTGATCCCGTCCGGAAGTTTAGATTTAATCTCATCCGGAAGGTTTTGATCCCGTCCGAAAATTTAGATTTAATCTCGTCCGGAGGGTTTTGATCTCGTCCGGAGTGTTTGGTTTGTCTCGATCGGAGGTGAACTCATCCGGAGTTGTCGGGGTGTTCGGTCGGAAGTGGTTTGGTTCATCCAGAATTGGTTTGGTTCGTCCGGAATTGGTTTGTCCGGAGTGTCTCGGTCGGAGGTTTATTTGTCTTGATCGGAGGTACTAAGATCTCATCCGGAGGGGTTTATTTGTTGTCTCGTCCGGAGGTGGCTTTTGAGCTCGTCCGGTGGTGGGTTTTGAGCTCGACCGAAGTTTGTTTATTGAGCTCGTCCGGTAGTCTCGACCTAAGGGATTCCACCTACTTTTTTCAGCAACTTCTCGAGGTATACTTTGATTTTCACCTTACTTTCCTTATGGCAAAGAAAGATGTGCATACGTATGTTTCTCGACTAAAGGATACCAAACTTGAGACTTTAATTGCCACTTATGATATCCCCTTAGCTTGAGACCTCGCCTGCCTGATCCCAACTTTAGGATGATAAATCTTTCAGCCGGAGATACGGCCATTGGCATATATTCTAGGATTTTTGACTCTTCGGGTGTTAGGATTCCTTTTTCCTCCTTCCTCCAAGCGGTGTTAAAATATTTTAAGGTGCACATCTCCCATCTAGCTCCTCTAGGTTTGAGAAAGGTGATTACGTTTAAGGTTCTCTGTCGGAGTTTAAACATAGATCCTGTTGTTACCTTATTTCGAGTATTTCAGACACTCTCCAAACAGGGGGATTGGTTCTCTTTTGCTAATCGTGGGGATCCTGCACCTGTGTGTGAAAGTTGCTAAGTCTGGGTTAAAACTTTAGAAGGAGAAATTTTCTTTGATAGACCGTAGGGCTATTCCATTTCACATGCCTTAGAGAAATCATGATTCATGTATTACAGATAAGGTTCCTACCAGTTTTAACCAGAATCACGTTGACCAATTAAAGGCTCATATTCTAAAACTTCGTGATATCCCGGAGGAGGTTCTGGTTCGGTCTGGGCTTAGTAGAGTTTGGCGTAACCCGATGTGTGATCCCGTGCTGAGACGTTCTGATAACACCGGTAGGGGGTTCATTCTATTTTTATAAGTGTTGTTATTTAGCTCTTCTGAACATACCTAACGAATTCTCCCTTTTTTACAGTTATAAGTATCTATGACTTCTTTTGCATGCCTTCCTTGGATAATGTTACGGTACGGGAGGAGCCACATGGGCTAGACACTTCTATTTTGGGCAAAGTCGTTGATAGCACCACATCACTTGCTCCAGCGGGTACTACCATCCCTCGTGCTTCTCTAGAGGAAATTGTCGTTACTCGACCTGATCGTAAGGTGGTCACAAAGGCTGATCACACGACCAAGCGAAAAGCCTCTACTAGGCCGGAGATGTCTACCAATGTAGCCAAGAAGACCAGATCGAACAAAAAAGGGTCTGGAGCAGGTTCTAGTGGACAGGCAGCTGGAGATGAAGTCAAGCAGACTGACGATGGTACTCTTGATGATGATGATCAGCGTGATGGCTTAAAGTTTGCTATGGAGGGTATTGATAGCCTCAACGATGTCAGCCAAGGTGAGCATATAAACGTTATCTTACTTCGAACTTTTGATCTAAGCATTGGACTAGATGTGATTTATCCTCTAATTCTTTTTCCAAATAAGGAAGTCGAAGCTCATGCTGAGCTGTATGGGGCTGTGAGGAGGGCTACTAGAGCCAGTTTTTGCGCATCTCATGGTAAGCTTGTCTCTTTATTCACTTTCGTTTCCGATTATACTAGGTCTTTGTCTTATATGTTTTTCTTTTCTCCATTTATTGTATGTAGATGTTAGCGAGGATGCGTCTCCTCATGCTTAGGAGGCTGCGCCAGCTCCCGATGCTTAGCCCATGGATGCTGATGTTGGTGCTGATGAGATTGCTAGTGATGGTAATGTTGATCCCTATTACGAGGCTCGAGTTAATAATACTGTTGGGGATGTGCTTGAGAGATATCTTCTTCCTATTGTCCCGGGGCCCTATTACATCTCTTATCCTTATGACGAAGGTTCTGGAAGTGAGTCTCCTATTTACACCAAAGATAATTGGGAAGAAATTCATGGAGTCAATCTTGGTCTGCGGAAGAAATAACTTTACAAGGATCCTAAGGTTTGCAGGACTGCCCTTGATCGATTCCCTACATCAGCTGAGACTCATCGGTTGAGAGAGCTTTCTTCAGTTGAGTTTTTTTGATCGTATGAGCGTGTTACAGTGTCATTTGATTACTCACGGGAGCATGTTGAATGCTTGTTATGATCACTCTTTAAGGAACATTGAGCATCTTTCGAAACAGTGTACTGAGCAGACGCAGAACATTAAGAGGCAAAGTGCTGACCTTAAGCAACAAAATGAGTCTACCATTCATGCTAATGGGGAGGTGTTTAGGTTAACGGCTCAGCTGGGAGTTCTTAAGTCTAGGTGTCAGACGGCAGAACAAAAGCTTAGTAGTTGGGATAATAAACATAGGAAGTATAGGAATGAGAGGGACACTCTTGCCATAGAAAAAGCAAAGATTGAGGAATAGCTTGTAGGGACTAAGTCAGAGTTGGAGCATCGTGAGAGGCAAGCTAAGGAGATCTAGGGTAGCGTTGCCTCCTTCTTTCAGTCATATTTCACTCCACTTGTTTGAAGGTTCCTTAAGAGTGGTGAGTTTAACCGGGCATTTGCGGGTGTGTTGAATATGGCAATTAGTGTTGGAGTCAAGCGTGGGTTACGTATGGATCGTACCGATGAAGAGTTCATGGAGTTATCTCAGAGAGTTGTTGGTTTCATTCCCGATGCCAAGGAGAAGTTTGATAGAGTCATTGCTGCTTTTCCTGACACTACTTTCCCTTTCTTGGACAAGGTATCTCAAAATTCCCAGAGCCCTTTTCAAGACATCGCTTGACTTGAGCCTGAGAGGGTGACGCCTTCCCACCAGACCTCCTCTGCTACGACGTCTGTGAGAGCTAACACCCATGTTCGACACTCTACTTCATCATCCGGGACTTTTGGTCATACTAGCACTCCAAAGCATTTGAAGAAAAAGAAGAAGCCCGTTGAAAAAGGAGGTCATTCAGCTGTTTAGGCCAGCCTTGGATTACAGTTATTTTTTTATTTTATTTATGTAACTAGCCTTGTGTTTTGGGCTTTAAGTGCTTTCTAAGCAACCTTGTCTCTTGGATGTTATTGTAACCTTATTAACTTTCTATCTTGGTGGTCACTTGTGCTTTTCATGTGATGCGTATTATGCTTTAAATATATTTTTACCAAGTTTTAAATTTATAAAACTCGTTTACCGATACACGCACTAACGGGCAGAGAACCCGTTCGTATATAGTGCATTAGCTTGGTAAATCCGAGGTCGTCCCAAGAGCTATGGTTGAATAGTTTAATTTGATTATTGTCACGATTGAAAATGGTTTTGAATGATTTATAATAACTACAGAAAAGTAAATGCAATAAAATAAATAGATAGAAGATATCAGGGATAAAGACGTGCTAACCTAACCATTTCATTACCAATGCTATGATTACATTTTCCTGTGCAATGTTCAATTATAAGTGGATAAACAGAAGGTCCAAGAGTATAAAATTAAAGTGGGAAAACTGGATTAGGAGACCTTAAAATTGTGGTATTGTCCAAGGTGCAGCTCATGTTGAATAAGGTTTGACCCTTTTGCCATTTGACGTGGGGATCTCAAGTTTATATACATTTGCTTTTGCCTGATCTCTCACATAGCTCATGTGTTTGTTTTGGGTATCGTTGAGGTTGTGAGAATTGGTAGTGTGTGGGTGTAATGTTTCTTTTCTTAGTCTTGTTTCTTTCTTCGCCTGTTGTAGCTGGGTATTGGTTTTGTATCCTGTTGTTGGTTGTGTTATAAAAGTGTGTTGTCTTTCAAAAAAAATTATGTATGATTCAACACAATTCATAAACAAATTGGTTATGTAAAAGGTTATTTAATGATTTACTTTTTAAAATACTCACATGTATATGCTTGCATGTACCATACGTATGACTAAAATGTATATATATTTTTTATAAACTATATTTTATATTTTCAAAATATATATCTTCTCATGTTACATGCAGGTTTATAAATTTTACATATAACTTACATATATTATGTTTCAAAATCTTTTTTTCCTGATGTTACATGCTATTTATTGATCGTTGAAAGGTAAACAAACTTGTTAGATGTTTAAAAACAATTAGAAAAAATAGTTAGGTGATTACTGAAAAAATTAAGCACCTAAATAATTATTGGAGAAAATCATTAGTTACCATTTTATTCATTAAAGGTGTGTTTGTTAGAAGGGTATGCCACTGTGTGCTTAGTATCAACTTCAAAATTATTTGTTTGCTTGTTGCTTTTATAATAGTGAGAGGGTGTTGAATGATAAAATCCATACCATTTAACTTATTCCTTGTTGGCGAAACAGAGAGAAACAAATATGTGTTGGCCATAATCTCAACCACATAAATACACTTTGAAAATGATCCCAGCCACATAAATTCATGCAAAATTTTCGGTAGTTTCATGGACTTATTCTACCCATCTATTATCTCACGTTTTATAAAAAGGCATGTGAAGATAAGTACAAAGATAAGGTAGATTTTGATAGGGGCATCTTCATTCAACAAACTTCCATATAATGTGATACTTTCACATTAGAAATTGACGTCATTTTGCTTCAAATCAAAAGTCACTATATAAAAAAGCATACTTTCATCAACAGTTCATGAATAGAAACTCTTTGATGATATATATAAAAGCACGCATCTCTCTCACAAAAGTCATACACATATCACTTTTTTCCCTCTTGATGTAACCATTAACTACCACCTTTCTTTCTTTGCTTAATTATTTTGTGCCTTTTGTGTGTGATGCTATAGATATGAAGATTCAAGATGACAAAGATTTGAAGCTTCATAAATGGAACTTTGAAGATTCATGATGAGCACATGAAGATGAAAATAACTACCTGGTAAATTTTTTAATTTTTTATATTTGTATTCTTGAAATTGTTGGTGTTTGCATTTAGATGTGTGTTTGTTTGTATTTTTTTACTTAGACTGGTGCATCTTTTGTGCGCTTGGTTTTGTTAGTTTGTTTTCTTTTGTTTTACACTTTATTGGTTTATGGTTTTATTTGTTTTATGGTGTTGCAGTTAATTGGTGGTGGAATAATTATACGGAATCGATGACGAAGATTGGTAGTTAGATAGATGAAGATATGAAGATTGTTAATGAAACTGTGAAGGTAACTTTTGGGTATTTCAAGCAATTTTTTAATTGGGTAGCGTATAATTTTGTTACTTTTGTGTTTGTTTGTGAATTTCATAAAGCTATGAGCATGGATACAAAGTTGATCATGGTGTATGGCGATAAGATTAGGTAAAAATATAGTGTTTCGTAAAATTACAAAATTTACACACATTCGGCTATCATCATCATATGCAAATTCCGTCACTCTTTTTAGTTTCTTCTCAAAAGAACTAAGATTGTAAATTTGTAATGATTCGTTTTCCATTATACGACTTTGTATATTTTTTGAATTTCTTTGACTGTTTTTATGTGGATCGATGTTAAATTTTAGTAATATGTTTTGTGTAACATAGGTGAGTTAGAAAAGAGGTTGTTTAAACTTTAAATGTTAAAGTTTGAGTAACATGTTTTATGTAACATACTATATCTGGCAATTAGACTTTTGATGATGGCCATTGAAATTTGAGACTTGCTTAAAATTTTAAATAAGTAGCTTGGTTAAATGATATCATCTGATAATGACTTATCATTAGCTTCATCTGATAATGACTTATCATTGTACAACAAACATCCCTTTCATTCGGTATCGGGTCGGTCCGGGCTAATCGGTTTCGGTCGGGCTAATCGGTTTCGGTCGGTTTTGCTCAGCCCTAATTCACATTACACTTTTAATTCTGACTTCTTTTTCAATTCTTCAAGAAACATGGCAAACAATAACTTCCATGCACTACCTTTGGCGAACCTTAATAAAGATTCAAAGAAAAGGAAACGTGAAGAGAACTTAAGAACCTGGAAATGGAATGAAGTGATTGATGTGGATGCTATTCCAGACAAAGTTGAAATCAAGACCGAGGAAATAACACCACGGGTTGTTTCATCTGATGAAGATTCAACAAACCAAGAAGAATACAAGCTTCAAGTGACATAGAAGAATATCTTTATGAAGAATCAAGTGACCAAGAAGAATTCTATGATGAAGATTCAAGTGACCTAGAAGAATAGCTTGGAATGTTTGATGAGACTGACCAAGAAGAAGATCTTGGTGAAGATGATACTGACCAAGATGACAGTGATGATGAGATGACAGTGATGATGGGTGGGTTTAGTTTTTTGATAGCATCATAAGCATGGTTAGGCTACTATCTTGGTAGTCTTTTGTTTTTTATTTTGGTCATGTACACAAACTGCTTTTGTAGTATGTTTTCAACTTTGTCCCTTATTAGGTTTTTTTCATAGTTCATGCAGTGTTTGTGTTTTGCTATTGATAATCGTGAAGCTTCATTTGTGTTTTTGTTTGTGTTTGCAAATGATAATCATGAGCCTTCTGATGTTTGCAAATGATAATCATTGAGATAACCATATGTGTTTGTGGCCATCTAGTTTTCTTTAAAGTTCATGCACTATTTGTGTTTTGCAAATGATAATCAGGAACATTCATTTGAGTTTTTGTTCGTGTTTGCAAATAATCATGACGCTTCTTTGAAAAGATTACTACTGCTGCCAAAGTGACACATTAGTGACGAATTAGCGACATTTGTAACAGATAAATCGTCAAAAAAAAACCATAGGAGGAATGAGTAATCTGATCTGTGACACATTAGTGACAAATTAGTGACAGATAAAGTGTCGCTAAATAGTATGGGAGGAAGGAGTATACGAATTAGTGACAGATTAAGTGTCGCTAAATGCTCTGGGAGGAAGGAGAAAGCAGATTAGTTACGGATTAGTGACAGTTTTATGACAGATTAGTCACGGATTAGTGACAATTTTGTGACAGATAAAGTGTCACTAAATAGTATGGAGGAAGAGTATACGAATTAGTGACAGATTAACTGTCGCTAAATGCTATAGGAGGAAGGAGAAAGCAGATTAGTGACGGATTAGTGACATTTTTGTGACAGATAAAGTGTTGCTAAATAGCAGTTGAAAAAGAATGCGTACTGTTTTGGCACATTCTATAATAGTAACAAAAGTCCAACATTAATCTCAAAATTTAGAATTTTTATGAGTATAATATAATGACAATCTTTGGTATATTTTTGTAAATCCATAGATATATACAAAGTCCTAATGGCCTAACAATTTGTATTTTGAACATTGTATCATGTGGATATTTGAAAACTGTCATGACCCTTTAATTTATAGCACTCTAATTTTTATTTAATTTTCTCAATGAATTTCAATAGATTTAAAAGTATTACCAATTAATTTATAGCCTATTTTTGTTTAATTTTCTCACTGAATTTCAACACGTATATGAGAATTGGTAGAACATTTTACACCAACAGTGAATTTCAACACATGTGTTTCAAAACTTCTTGGAGGAAATTATGGTTGGGATAAGTTTTTATCTGTAAAAAATTTGAAATCTCTTTCCGTAACTAATACATAAAACGAAAGTCATGACCAAGAAGGGCTATAACATCCGTTACACTATGCTTAGGATTTTCAGATTTTATAATTTATAATTGCTTTTGTATTGAGTGTTAGTGTTGATGTACAATATTTTGTTTGTGGTACGACATTTATTTTTTTATCATTTTTTTTAACTTTTTGAATCTTTATAAAGGCTTCCTAACTTATACAAACCTAATCAGTAAAAAGTTCAACTTCATTAAGTTTTTTTTTAATTCTAGATGTTATAACAATTCTTAACTTATAAATAACCGTCTACCCGTGCAACGCACGGGTATTGTTCTTGTTATATATGGGTGGGAGAGTTGAGATCAATGAAGATCCAATATTTATCAAAGATCCAATGGACCAATCATAGCCACCTATTTTTTATTAAAATTAAAAAAAACCCACTTTCCACATCTTTTTTAAAATTAAAATATCTTGCAAATGGTAAATCGTTAAACGACAAAAAACACACCACCGCGACGGGAATTAAATCATCTTTCTAACGAGAGGCACTTTGATATACTTTCGACGAACTTTTTTTTTCGATTTTTTAGTCACGTCTGAAAGATCACATGTGATTCTGAAAAATCACATGTGATTTGTATTTTACAAAATCACATGTGATTTTATGAAATCACATGTGATTTTGTGAAATCACATGTGATTTTGTGAAATCACATAAGATTTTGTAATACAAATCATATGTGATTTTTTTCAGACGTGACTAAAAAATCGAAAAAAAAAGTTCGTCGAAAGTATATCAAAGTGCCCCTCGTTAGAAAGATGATTTAATTCTCGTTGCAATGATATGTTTCATTTTACGTAATGATTAACGGTTTGTGAGATATTTAATTTTAAAAAAAGAGATGGAAAGTGAGTTTTATTTAATTTGATGAAAAAATGGATGGTTGAGATGAAGTCTTAAGATCTATGATAAAAATTGAATCTTTATTGAACTTTTGCCATGGGGGGAATTCTTAAATTTTACTGACAAATATTTGCTACATAAAATCTCAGCCACAAGATTTGACTTATTTCTTTTTACCATGTTGTTTTTTTTCTTATTTTATTTGAATAAATATTTTAAATTTTTTTATAAAATTATAAATCAAACTTTTTTATATATTTAAAAAATTATATTCTCTCATAATATTTTCTCAAATTTATACCAAATCTTTCAAACTTTTCCCGAATCCTAATATCACTTATAAACCAAACGGACCCTAAAATTTGAAAAGTAACAAAAAGACAGGAGGGTCAAGATATGGAGGAAGGAAGGACGTGGGATACAAGTTGAGGTCGCGAAGGGTTCAGAACTTAAAAGAGAGTTCGTAACTAGGCGAGAGAGGGGTCAAAAGAGAGTTCACAACTGAGAGGTTCAAATGAGAGTTGACAACTTAGTATGTGTTTGTTGAAACTAGCTAGAGCATTAAATAGTTAGCGTTAGTATTGGCAGTTAGCAATAAGTAGTAGGGGGTGAGCAAAACGAACAGCGGACCGGATCGGACCGAAAAACCGGCCTAAACTGGAGGGGACCGAACCTATTTCGGTCAGGTCCTCGATTCATCCATTTCTTTATTTTCGGACCTCGGTCCGGTCCGGTCCGGTTCGGTCTAACGAAGAAACCAGCAATTATGCCTTGTTGGACTGGACCAAAGACCGGACCGAAACCGGACCAATTCGATCCGGTGTTTTGGACAAAGTCGTTTCGGTTCGGTCTTTGGTCGGTCCGGTCCGGTTTTCGGATCGTGAGCACCCTTAATAAGCAGTTAACATTTAGCATTTAACATTTAACAGTAGCATTTTAATTTATAAAAATGTTGGATAAAATATCCGTAAATGTAATTTTAATATGTAAAATGACGTAATGCTAAATGCTAACACTGTCATCATCATCAACATACCTAATCTCGTTGTAAATGCTAACATTTTTCTTCCAATCATTGTGTTCTTAACGTAGTGTTTGGTATGATGTAATGAAAGTCGGAATGTAAACGGTTATTACGATTGAATGGAAAAATCTTGTTTGTTTACAATTATACAATGTAATGATTTATTACAATGAATGACTCATTACATCAAAAACTACCCTTTTTATTCCATAGGACCCCCTTTTTTTTTCATTACGTCCGTAATGTAATCAAAATTACATAAAAGTTCACTATTAACTAACCACATTAAATACACTTCTTATTAACTATGGGCATTTTAGTATTTTTCTTATCGATTGCATTACGTCCTATCATACCAACCAAACATTATTAATAAGGGTAATGAATTATTACATTACATCATTTATTTCATTAAGTTGCTTATTCTGTTCATTTAATATTTCATTACATTCTACCAAACGAACCCTAAGTTTTATTTATTAAAAATAGTAAAGTAATGTAAAGTAAACATTTTTATTCCAATTTTGAAAAGAAACACTATTTTATATTTTCTTTTTATTTTCCTTCCTTTTTAATGTTAAATGTAACTTGAGAAAAGAGAGTTGAGTTCCAAAAATGCTACACACGTTAATGAATCAGTTCAAATAATCCTTAATAAGCTAATCCAAAACACCAGCAGCAGAGTAACACCATCATGTCGACTCTACCATATCTTCTACCGTCATATTTTCCGGCGACAAAAAACACCATAACTCACCGCCGGCCACCACTCGCCACCTCCAGTTTCAACCTAAACCACCGTAAAACCATATCTTTATCATCACTTATTACAAAGGCAACTGCAACTGAAACTGTAATTGAAATTGAACCCTCGGAGAATGAAGTTGACATTGCCACGTCATTACCTGTCAAGAAGGTTATTTATTACTGTTAGTTTGTTTTGATTATGGTTTTATTATATATTTGTAGCTAAGTTTTATTATAATTAGGAGCATGTGTTTATGTTTTGCGAAACGTAGCAGTAAGCGCAGTAGCTGTTTGTTAAATAAAAGTATTTGGTAAATAAAAGTGTTTGGTAACGTAGTTGTAGCGATAATTATAGAGTGTAAAATCACGTAAATAGACATATAATACATTAAATAAAAATTATTTAAATAAATAAAAGGGGCATATATGTAATTTGAGAGCCAAAACGCTAGCGGCTAGATCTAAATGCTTCTTGATTAAGCGTTTTGATTAAGAGCGGTTATCATATAGATGGTTATATAATAGTGTTTGCTAATGTAGGTGTATCGGTGATTATAAAGTGCAAAATGACGTAAAAGCTAAACTCTTTTTCAAGTAGTGTTTTTTAGAAGAACAATACGGTAAACGCCTCTTGCCAAACGAGGTAATTTTAAACGCTAAATGCTCCTAAACGCTCTTAAAAGCTCCGTGCCAAGCATATGTTATAGTAAAACTTGAATTTATTAGAATTAGCTTACTACTTTTGCTTTGATTTTTGTAGCTAAACATGTCAGTTTTAGGAATTTAAGTGTTAAGTTCATTTTGTTCAGGGACGAGAATGGTGTATTATTCGATTTGGGCGTATATAGGAAGAGCTACATAACAATTGGTGTGTTATTAAATGTATGTATTGTTGGAATAACCAAGGATAAACAAGATGGAAAACCAAAGTGGGAGCTCTTAAGTGATAATATATAGATGGTTATTAAGAATAGACGATGTTTACATAGAATATAACATTAACTGTGTTAATATGATAATGGAAGATGTGGAAATCTTGTTTAGATAACAAGTATCTAGTGAAAAGTTATTTTGTTCTGTGAGAGAGATATTACATTAGGATCGGATAAAATGATGAAAAATTTGAGTCGTCATATGTAGTGAAGTGGAAGGTAAAAGACGATATGTAGACAGTAGTTATATATGTTGTTCAATGAGACAGACTTTCGGGCCAAAAGTTTACTCAGTATACTTGTAGCATAGATGAGAATCCTTGGTGGATCCATGACATGGGTAGGACCGTAGGACAAACAATGATGGAGAGTCATACACTCTGCCTAATGCTTTTAGAACACAGTGTAATCAGGGATTACTCAGCCTCTGGTTGTTTCTAGTTTTAGGTTAAATAGAAGGGATAATTGCAATAAACCTCATTGTAATTTCATTCTACTTCTGCGTTAGTCACCAACCATCCAGAATTTAATTATAAAGACATCGAGGATTATTGTAATTTTAAAACTCGTTGATCAGGAAACATACTAACACAATATTTGTAACGTTGTTGGACCAAAACATAACTTTTGATAGTTTATTATGTTCATGTGGATTTATTATAGTTAACTGTGTTGAACTTTTTTCGTAAGAAATGCGTCTCCCTTACCAATTTGTTTCATCACTTAATATGTACTTACTATATACACACAATTTAGGTATTTATAGTAGTTTATAGGACTGACTGATTGAGGCATGTTAATTAATCTGCATGAATTCAAACAAGCTTCAATTGTGGTTTTTTGTTGGTTTTTGTAGGTTTTGATCCCAATTGGCCTTGGTACAGAAGAAATGGAAGCTGTTATAATGGTGAATGTGCTGCGTCAAGCTGGTGCGGATGTGGTTCTTGCGTCGGTTGAGCCTGAACTAGAAGTTAGACTTTCTGGAGGTACCATACTTGTTGCTGACACATCCATTTCTGAATGTTCTGATCAGATTTTCGATTTGGTTGCTCTTCCTGTAAGTTCTCTAAACTTCAAACCTTCTTCTGCAACCTACTAAGCTTAACCTGTTTGTTAATGATATCGACATTACACGTTCTTCACTTTCTTATTGCTAACCATCCCCGTCTTTTTATGATAAAATTTATTATAGTTACATCCCAGTTGAAGTAACGGGTGACCAGAAGTCTGTTGACACATATAAACCTGTATTTAAGCTCTTAATTGCTGTCACCTCTGTTATACACATTACACAATCTGAGTGCTATGATATATGCTTTAGTTTCAACGTGAAACCTTCAATTCTACACAAATTTGTAAAAGATTAGCAATTATTGTCTGCTTGAAATTCTATGTCACGTTACCATCTGTCCAACCACAGCCTTGAAAGATGGAAAAGTGGATAAAGTTTGTTGGAACTCTTTCTTGTAGTTGAATAAGGCTTTTTCCATAATAAACACAAATAATCTGTTAAGAGGCATATATATTGATTATCTATATGTTAAGTCTCTTGTGATTGTTTTTCCATTTTCGACTATTTTTCAAGGTATTTTTTCTTCAATTGTCTACCCTATGCTTATCTAGGGAGGCATGCCTGGTTCTGTTCGTCTGAGAGATTGTAAAACACTCGAAGAAATTACCAAGAAGCAAGCTGAAGAGAAACGGCTATATGGGGCTATTTGTGCTGCTCCAGCTGTCACACTTTTGCCCTGGGGTCTTCTCAAAAGAAAAAAGGTGTTATTGGATTATATGGATCAAGTACTGCATCTTATATATTTTTAAAACAATACTAAATGCAGGGTGTTCTAATTATCAATGTGTGCCCTCTTGTAGACAACTTGTCATCCAGCGTTTTTGCACAAGCTTCCAACTTTTCGGGCCGTGAAAACAAACCTTCAAGTTTCTGAAGAATTAACTACAAGTCGTGGCCCTGGTACTTGCTTCCAGTTTTCCGTATCACTAGTTGAGCAGCTTTTTGGGGAGTCTGCTTCTATGGAGATTAAAAAGTTTTTGGTGAGACCTGCAAGTATCTCATTCTTTACAATAACTTCTATAGATTCATGGATGGTCAACATGAGTTGACTTTTTTTCATCTAAATTTTGTACAAGTTGATGGACACTACTGATGAGATTTCTAGGAAGAAAGAGTTCAATGAAGTTGAGTGGGCAGTTACTCATACCCCTCGAGTAAGAGTTTCATCTTTTCTTGTTCAGGAAATATAGGTTTAAGTTAATTTATATAATGTATATTGAAAGGTTAATATGTTGGCATGATCAGGTTCTCATTCCAGTTGCAAATGGATCGGAAGATATTGAGGTGGTTACAGTTGTAGATATATTAAGACGAGCTAAGGTAGATGTTACGGTTGCTTCTGTTGAGAAAACTTTGCCAATATTAGGGTCCCAAGGTATGAAAATGGTTGCAGATACTTTAATTAAGAATGCTGCTGAATCAATATACGATTTGATTATCCTGCCGGTGAGTCAAACTTATTAGGCGTTGACATATTTGTAGATATTTCCTTCATTCTAAGCTTGCTTATGCTTATTATTTTATTCTTAAAACTAAATTCCAGGGAGGAGATTCCGGCATAGAGCGGTTACAAAAATCTAGAATTTTGAAGAGGTTGCTAAAAGAACAAGTTTCTAGCGGACGAAATTATGGAGCAATATGCTCTTCGCCTTCCGTTCTTCTGAAACATGGCTTGCTCCAAGTAAGTAGATAAGTCTGATATCACTCACTTTAACCAATATAATTAACTTCAATATAGGTCAAAGGGTAATATACTAAAATTATTACTCAAACAGGAACCATGTCAAATATCACTTAATGTATGCTACGTGTTACGCAAGTGTCATTATTATAATATAATTTTGTGATAGTATGTAATATATGGAGCATTAAATATTTATATATTCTAAAAAAAATAAAGAGTAAAGAACACTGATGGCTCGTGTGGTTTATACCAAATTATCAAGAGTCCAGATCCATTTTGATTGGCTTTTTACCCATGCTCAATAATCACTTGTTTTGACCCGTTATCCTGCCCACCATTAATCTGCAAGACTGCAACTGTGTAACAATGACACGTTCTTTCATAATTACAAAGCTAAATAAGAATAAAGCGTTGTAAGAAATTTTTGGATTAATTGTTCATACATATAGTATCTTTGTCTGAAACTGATGATCGTTGCTGAATAGTGTTTTTTTTTTCAATTTGCTGAACCAAAATTTATGCTTCCTCCAGAACAAGAAAGTAACTGCTCATCCTTCTGTGCTGAGCAAGCTCGAGAGCAACACCGTAGTCAGTTCTCAAGTTGTCATAGATGGTCAACTAATCACCTGTAGGGGTATATCAAGTGCGCCAGAATTTGCGTTGGCCATTATCGCCAAGTTTTTCGGGCATGGAAGAGCAAAAAGTGTAGCAGCAGGCCTTGTTTTCGAATACTTAGCAAGTTAACTGCAAGTATAGGCTATTAAAGCAGCGGATTTGGCTGTGATGGTTTCATCTATTACAAGTTTTGTGGTTCTCTATATAAACCCGAATCCAGGTCAATGGCAAGGGTTGTCGGTTAAATTGAAGAATCAAGCTCAACAAGCGGGCTGTTTTATCGACCGACAAAAGAAAGTTTCATTGAGGCTGGTACCTGGTAATGTCATGAAATACCCTATTTTAGCCCTTACATGCTGCATGTCTATTTGGCATGTTGCTTCTTGTAAAGATGTAGGTTTACTTTTGCTACAAGTAAACGTCACATGTAGCAACACTTCTATTTAGTTGGTTATGTAGCGTAGGTTTTGCACCCTTGGGGCCGATTAACTTACAAGTGTCTCTATGTCTTACGTGTATTTCAACATTTGCAAGAAAAGAAAAACTCCAAACAAAGTGTCATGCTGTCAAGAGATGAAACTACAAAAAGCCTAAGAAATATCATACCTATGGGATTTATATAATTTCCTCTATATAACATTTAGTGGGGGCTGTTAGGAGATAACGGTTGTTATGCGCCAAAAAATAATAAAATATTGGATGAACAGTAGTTTGTTTGAGGGTGAACAGTATAACGCACAGTATTTTAACGGTCGTTAGTTAACGGCCGTTAATTAACGACCGTTATTTTTATATATTTTTTAAATTTTTTTATAATTTTCATATTAAAAAAAATAGTCCGACATATATTTAACATAATTGGTCCTACATGTTCGAGTACTAACGGTCGTCAGTTAACGATCGTTTAATTTTTTTATTTATTTAACTTTTATATTAAAAAAAACCTTTTTTTATATTATTTCTTTTAACTTTAATTAAAAAAAAAATACTCCTACACAGATTTTACGTAATTAATCCTTCATGTTAATGGTCCGTTGCTAAGTTGGTCCACCCGCCGCGTAGCGCGGGTATTCCAACTCGTTATACACATCCATAAGTTATATAGTTTCTGTACATATACTTTGTAAAATTGTTCCTGATTCCCACCCGCATCTTTTTTTCGAATGTGGGTTTTCGTCTCACGTATGGAACTCGGTTACAAGCATGGCTGATCTCCCTTCAATACCTCCTATACGGGAGGACATCGTAAGCTGGATTGAGCCTATTTCAAACACCAAGTCTACCACGAGTATAGTGGGTCGTCTGGTCCTTGCTGCTACGTCGTACTATGTGTGGCAAGAGAGGAATAATCGAATCTTTGCTAAAGGGGAAAGACGGGTGGAGAAGTTGTGTGACTTGATTCTAGAAGTGGTTCCCCTAAAGTTGACTACTATTCGTTTCAAGCCTAGTTCTCGTGTTGATCAAATGAGGAAGACGTGGAAGATCTTGAAGAATAGCCCAACGTAGCCTGCATGGTTGAAGTCAAGAACAGTGCGTGTGTGTCTTTTGTATGGTTATTTTTTCTTTTTTCCTCACATTGTTCTTGTCTAGTGGTGTATTTTTAGTTGTCATGATTTGAGCATGCTTGAATCATGGTTGGTTGTGCTATTTAGCGTGGGATAAAGAGAGGTCCATCCCTCTCTTTCTATTTGTAAGTATCTTTTTGTGATTAATATTTTCACCGTACAGCCCTTTACCCAAAAAAAAAAAAAAATCCTTGCAACATCTAGGAGACAAGATCAATATCACATGCATATAAATACAATCGGAACATTATATATTTTTTTGAACGGCATTATTATTAAGCACCGACTAGCAAGAGACTAGCGGGCAAAAGAAAGAAGCAAGGCAGTTACAAACGATTAGTACAAGGCGCAATTGGGTCGGCAATCCAATCTAACCAAATGAGATTAATGTTCTTATTCCTATGTTTTATCCATAAGTGAGAGTGGATCATAACATGTTCAAATCGGAACATTATATATAGAGCAGAAATGACTAAATTCTGAGCATATTTCTTGATTCGTATCTCACACATAGCAAGTTGGGCGTTACTTAAGATATGGCCATTTCTACTCTCGGAAACCCTGGCCTTTGTATTATACATATAGTATGTACTATAAGCTTAGTTTGGTTTATGCGATAAATTTATCTACCAAGGCCCTGTTAACGTTCTTCGTAAGCATGATCTTTTACTTCCACTAAACTTCATCTTCTTAGCTACCTGCAAAAACCGACATGTTTGATAGAAAACGAAAGTAGGTTATCTAAGAAAATCCAGTATAGAAAACACGAATAATTTCGACAATTGATGACATTTATTCAGTGTACGTGTTTGCGAAATACATTCTTTTAATTGATACTATAGAGTGTTGGATTCAAGTGACTTAACATGACTTATTAGTCTTAAAATTATAGAATTAATAAACTCTTGTTCTTGTGACAAGTGAAAAACATAATGATTCTGAAAAGTTATATCTTCAGAAATCAAAAGTGGATACTTGTTATGGTATGACCATATATAATTATCATCAACAGATTCTCAAACCAAAAAACCAGAAATTATAAACTACCTATAACTGAGAACAATTTAATGCAATAACTTTCGATCCTATGTTGTCATTAATCATTTAGGTCATATATTGACAAACCTGAAAATTCTGCGACTCCATCATCTCTTCCTGGAGAAATGGGAAATACAAGAGTAATGGTTACAAGAAAGATTCAAAATTCACAACGTTTGTTACATGAACTTGAGGACGATGACCATTACGTAAGATACACATACCTGCTTTTTCTTTAACTCGTGGTTGAGTTCTTTCAGTTTTGCTACTTCTGCTTCCAATTCTAATATATATGCCTAAAAAAGCAATACATACTGAGGTTAGAAAAGTAGCAACTAATGCATCACAGGGTTGTTCCACAAATGAGATGATTCCTAAAAATATAATAATACTCAAAGTTCAAATCATGATAATACCAAGCATACTAGCTAAATATCATGATTAGTAGTCGTAAGGCGTTTTAGAAACCCATTCAATATTAGAAACATGCACGATACATGAATGGAGACACTTACCTCATTTTTTAAAATAGCAATACCATATGGATGTTCAAGAACTTCACCTGTTTCCGAGCTCTTGACCTTGCAGCAGACTCTCTATTCTTAATCATCCTCTTACACCTTCTTTCCACCACTTTCTCCAAAGTACCGGTCCTTTTTCTATCATGTACGCCACCTTCACCATATGCATAAGAGGCTGGTGATGGTGATGTGTCCAAATTACTATTTGGAAACAAATCCGCTTGAACCATGCAAGTTTTTAATGGATTATCAGTCTTTCCAATTATAGCAACTTCATTTCCATGACTGCCCAACTGAGTATTCTTCACTACATCCAACGAAGTGTTGAAGTTGAAAGCTGTTTGCTTTGCGAGAATTTTCTGGGGTTTTGGTTGTTGAAAATATCTAACACCTTGCAAATTGTCAACTTTATTTTTACTCTTGGTGGCAACTGCTTGTTGATGAAACCCTTGATTCTGATTCGGGTTTTTAAACCCAAATACGAAACCACTTCTTCCATCACCCAAAAGCCCATCATTTCGAAGCCTTCCATTTGTTTGAGCTTGGTTATTTTCCACAGCTACCCCTGCTTTTTGCAAGAACATCTCCAGTGTCATCTCACCCAAAGTCGGTTGCCTCTCTTGTGGCTGCAAGTTTGATTCATTGATCAAATCCACATTTTTGAACCCATTGCGACCATGACCACCATTTTCGTTAACCAGCTCTTTCCAAACTTCCTCAACCGTTTTCTGACTAAGCGTTATGGGTAACGTCAAAGATCCTTGCTTTTGCAAAATCCCATGATTAACGATACTCAAATTGAGGTCTGGTGTCATTTCTTGAGTCTCTTCAGCAGTCCAAATGCTCTTTAAAAGCTCATCCATATTCATTGATCCAAAGTCCTTTCCACTTCCACCCAATGTATGCTGTAACTCTTCGAGGGTTAACGTGTAAATAGAAGATTGTTGGGGCAATGGCCAGTTCGCCATAGTCGACTTACTGGTTTGGGGACCACAGTTCTTGAAATTGATAAATGAACTCATTGCTTAAATCATCCAAACCTATCAAAATCTAACAATATCATGTCATTTTCTTGAGTTCTTGATACAGAATTCTGTAAATATATAGAAATTTAAATGTGGATAAGAGGGTATTACATTAAAGATTAGAACTTTATCAGAAAAGTAACTTTAAATAAAGAATCAAATTCAAATATTAAATATCTAAGATTTTGCATCAATGCCCTTTATTTAAAGAGGGAATTTTTCAATAAAAATCTATAAAGATCATGGACATCGAATAGATACTGTAGTCTAGAACTAGATCCAAATTTTTAGAGTGAATGAAGTACAGAAGAAATATGCAAATTAATGAGCATGAAGTACAAGCTATTGAAGTAAGAAAATAGCATACTTCAATACTTTTTCCATGATTAACAAGGGGTGCTACTATTTTTATCCCTTATGGCCCGCTAAAAAATACAAAACATGTTTTTTGTCTCTTAGTTTACGGCGCAATATAGCTTTTTTATCAGTTTATGTTCCGTATTTTTTGCCAGTTTAATAATTTTGACTTGTTAAACTTCATAATTTTTGTTTCGCATTATGCGTTTCACTGTTTTATAATATAAACAAAATTATAAAAATAAAAATAAATAAAAAAACCCGAAAAACTAAAAGCTACAAACGGCTTTTTAGGGGGGTCTTTATAACCTGCCCCTTAATGAGTTGAAACGTATTATAAGCAAAATATCTATCTTAGTTTATGTTTCCCATTATCCGATCAATATTCAAGAAACAAGTCCTTATCACAAGATATACAACAGATTAACCTATATAATCACTAATAGATTCCTAAAATACCCCTGAAAAGAACATACTTCCTCCGTCCCAAATTAATTGTCCCCGACAAAAAACACACAGTTTAAAGCTTTGAATAAAGTTTGTAATTTCTAGTATTATTATGGGTAATATGGTAAACTTGCTACATTACTCACAACTATATTTAGAAAAGGACAAAATTTTGAGACAACCAAAAATGAATAGAGGGACTATTAATTTGGGACGGAGGGAGTAACATGTATACTTGTGCATAAAATTAACTATTGAATATAAGCACACATATATCAAGATCAAAACTAACTAACTATCTAGTTTTCATTTATTTTCTTTAAGTTCACAAAAAAAAGAAAAGAAAAGAAAAAAGGAAAAAGCTAAACATTATCCAAGAACGTGATAACCACTAGACTTTAAAGTTAAGCAACAAATCTTACACCAAAAATTATAGAATTTTTATTATAGAAGATGATAAAAGAAATCTAAAAGGTTTAAATGCAGAAAAACCCACAAAGATTGAGGCAACAAGATAAAATGGTAAATTTTACTTTGAAAAGTAAAGATCAAATAGTAACAAATAAGGTAAAATATATATAAAACATGTTCACGTCATCAAAATATCAAAAGGGAATATAATATTTGTAAACAAATTTACCCTTTTAAGGAGAAGAGTGGTGGTTCCTTTCCTTTCTTGTTTGTTGGATTGGAAGAGATGACAAGTGTCTTGTGTTCCTTTCAGGAGAGTCACACTCTATTTATTTGAAGCTCACAAAAGGTCTTAGGGGCTGTTTGGTATGCTTATATTCGGTGGTTTCAAACACATCAAATAAGTGGCTTTTAAAGACACATGATAGGTAGTAATTTTTAATTTATGTGGGGCATCAAAAGGCAATTTAGACAAATTTATCCTCATTTAATTCATGCGGGGCTATAATTTGACTGGAGGCGAATAAAAAGTGTGGTTAAGTTTTTGTTTTTTTACTCACATGAAGACAATTGCGACATTTATTATTATTTGCGTTGCAATTTTTTTTACATATGTTTTGTCAACCAAACATGTTAGTTAATTTTAAATAACAGTGTTTTAAACCCTTCAAGATTTAAAAAGCTCCAAAATTTTAAACCATGTGTTTTAAATTCGTGAACCAAACGGACCCTTAAGATTTAGAAAGCTTTTACTAATTTTTTAAAAGTTGTATTTGCATAAACATCCCCTCATCTATTGAATATATTTTTATATACTCTTTATCCCTCTATGGTTCTATGGTTTGTGCATAATAGTGCAAACAAGCCAAACTTTTATCAAGCAACTCGAGTTTGAGCTTGAGCTTGACTCGATCGAGTCGAGCTTTTATCGAGCTCAAGCCCGAGCCTAATAAACCCGTTCGAAACACATAACCAGCCGAGCTCGAGCTTTTAATAGCTCGAGCTCGAGCTTTTATTGAGCTTTTCGAGCCTTCAAGAACATATATTTATACTATATTATAAAGCATTTGAGACTTCCTATAAAAGGAAGTCTTAAAATTTTAAGACCAAAAATATTACTATAAAAGGAAATTATAATATTAATGTAAAATCTAAAAATTTAAATCTCATTTAAACCATATAGTAACCTGTCCTCCAATAATAATATATTTTAATAAAATTGTTTCTAAGAGCACAGGGAGTCGTGGTGCCAAACTCTTGGTGCCAAACTTTTGGTGCCAAACTCTAAAAGTGGTGCCACGTCAGCAAAATGGAGTTTGACACCAAAAATGTCATGGCACCAGAATTCAGTGGGAGTGGTTTGGCACCAGAATTCTGGTGCCATAACATTTTTTTATTTTTTATTTTTAATTTTTTTTTAAATAAAAATTTTAAATAAACTTAAATTAAATTTTATTCAATTAAAACATAACATAAAATTTAAACATTACATAAAAACGAGAGAATCGGGTCGGACTGAGATCATTTTTTTAAAGTTTTATAACTTTAAATTCTACCCATACCATGTTTAAAGTTTTATAACAATAGGGTATAAAATAATAGACTAGTAATGACAACTTTTATAACAATAGGGTATAAAATAAAAAATAATTAAAAAAAAATTAAATTTTTTTTATTACCCTTCTTCCTCGTGCTTCTTCCTGCTCCTCCTGGTTTTTCGATTCTGCAAACAAAAAAAAAACTTTTTCATCAAAATACAAATCACAAACACAAAAACACACACACAAACACAAACACAAACACAAAGAAACAGCAAAAAAAAAACTAAAAAAACTAAAAATCAATGGCGTGGGCTGTTAGTGATGGCGCGAGGGAGAATGGCGCCAGGTCCGGAATCGTGCGCCATTTGATTTTCTGGCGCCGTTCTTTGGCGCAGGCGAAAAACGCCACCGTTCCCTCCCCTCTAAGAAAGTTTACTAAACTTATAACCATCAATTTAATGCTAAAATCTAAAAATAAAAGTGCTAATCATTTACACTATTAATAGTTTAGACGTTCTAATTTTGAAAAACATATTTCTACTACTTTATAAACTATTTGGGACATGCAAAATAAGAAAGTTTTAAAATAAAAAACATTTGCTCGCCACAAATATTGTCACCGGGTACTCGCCGCCGCATTGCGCGGGTACCTTTTATATTTTTATTATCTATATCTATACTACATATAAAGCAAATTAAACACTCTCTCTTCATTTAATGCCCCCCAAAAAAATTAAGTAATCCAAGTTATAAAGCATAATGTACAATTCTTAAATGCAATATTTCACAAAAAAAATTAAGTAATCCAAGTTATAAAACATAATGCACAATCCTTAAATGCAACTTTTCACCACAAAATTAACTATCTAACAAATACAAATATTAAAGCAAAATGTACAACATTTATTCCTCTATGCATATGTTACAAATATAAACTAATTAATGTTATTTTTAAAACACCCATAAAATGAAAAATACATATATTAAAGCAAAATGTACAATATTTATTCCTCCACGCATATGTTACAAGTATAAACTAATTATATACACTAATTAATGTTACTTTAAAAACACCCCTAAAATGAAAAATACATGTATTATACACATTGTACAAGCTAATAAAACATAAAAAGCTTAAAACAATTTATATGCTAACAAGTTGATCATACATATGGTTTTGAAAACTGAACCGGACCAATGGGTTCAACCAGAAATCGAAGTCGCCACCGGTTTGGCTAGCCAATAAAATCCGTCTGAAAATGAAACGGAGATGACCAGTTGAAACCGGTAAAAACAGGTGAATCAGGTCGAACTGAGATAATTTTTTTATTCTCTGGTTAATTAGTTCCTTTTTGTTTTGTTGGCGTCTAAACTTTAATTACAGGGTACCCGCCGCTGCAACGCGCGAGTACCCTGCCAGTACATATTCATATAAACAATCTTAAGGCTAACGTGAATATTGGTATAATAATTAAACTAGTGTCATAATTACATAGTAAATCTTACGTGTATGTTTTGTTTATGTCGATTGAAAATGATATAACCAACTAATCATTAATAGATAAATTACAAAATTAAACGGGATGAGTTTTATAAACTACAAAATATTATTGTGTATACAAATCCTTGATATCAACCAAACATTCTTAACATACAAAAAGGTAGTAAACATTCAAATACGAACTAATACTTCTTTGTAAACAACATTTGTAGTTGAATTTGAATAATTCCCATCTTTGTCACAACAGAGCACCGTTAATCCTTTCTTGCTCTTTACTCTTGATACGACAACATATAATTGTCCATGTGAAAATACGGGTCTTCTTAAAAACAACCCAACCTGCGAAAATGTTTAAGTGTTTAATTATATTGATATAAAGGCTAGATTCACTCAAATGTATTTATAGTTCTACGAACTTGTGACAAAGTATGTCCTTGGCTTTTATTAATGGTCATAGCAAAACAAACTTGAATAGGAAACTGCCGTCTATTCAACTTGAACGGCATCTTTGTATCGGTCGGGCTAATAACCATACGCGGAATTGCACATATTTTACCAACACTACCACTGGATATGATTTTAGCTTCGGTAATGTTGTTTCCCAATCTTAATACCTGGAGCCTTGTTCCATTGCACAGCCCGACTTTTTGATCAATGTTGCACATCAACATTATAGGAGTGCCTATCTTTAACTTAATGCTATGGTGGGGCATACCGGACATCCTTAGACCGTTGAGGAACTCTGTAGTGTATATCGAGTCATCAAAATTAGAATCCTCATCAACCAAGCAAACAGAATCTAAAGATTCATACTCCTTCTCATCACCTATAAGCATAGTTAGCATTCGTTGATTTATAATATCGACCATTTCATGGGTTGGAGCAAGGATTGATTTTTCCTGGAAAAAAGAAGGATTCCATAGGTTTCGTAGCAAATCAGGGTATGTATCATCAATGATCGCACCAACATCATCATCGGTCTCCTGAATCAACATGTCATCTGGAAACACGACAGTAGATTGGCCATCATTCGCACCACCAGCTTTTCCATTGCCAATGTCTAATATCCAGTCCGTAAAATCTTGGATTTCTTTTTTTTTCGGATTGTGTTGATCCAGATTCCAACCGCATGTTAACCGTTAACCTCAAAACAATGCATTTTTCCCACAGATACGAAGCATTTATCGTTGAGTTCACTACATCCTGTCTACCACCATTCGTAATGACAGGAAGTATTTGCCTGAAATCGCCACCAAACAAAACAACCTTTCCTCCAAAAACCTTGTCAGACACCACAGACGGATCTGTCCTGCAAATGTCTCGCAATGTAAGGTCAAAAGCCTCATAACAGTGCCTGTTAATCATTGGCGCCTCGTCCCATATTATAAGCTTAGCTCTGCGTATCAAATCGGCAAGGTCGTTGTCCGCACCAATGTGGCACATTGAATCTTCAACTACATTTATTGGGATAGCGAACTGAGAATGTGCCGTCCTTCCGCCTTCTAACAACAATGCTGCAATGCCGCTTGAGGCAACATTCAAAACTATTTCACCTTTGGAAAGCAGAGCAGCATGCATGGTCTTGTATAGGTATGTCTTCCCGGTACCACCATAACCATAAACAAAGAACATTCCACCTTTATTATTGTCAACAACGTTCATGACAGTGGAATAAATACCTTTTTGTTCGGTTGTCAAGCTTCCATACAATGTAGCATGCTATTCCTTTAGCTTTTCTGGGTCGTACGATGTCTCGTCAAATATCAACTTGTTATATCCAGCCATCGTGTATTATTGATCAGGATACGACATGTTTTGTATGTCTTTTAAACTCTTATTGTTGGACCGTAGCATGCACTCAATATATGTTAGACAAATGTTCTTCCTCTGGATGTCTGAAAGTTCGAGGTCTGCAATGAATAGGATGTGTCAAATTTGAGGGAAATGGGTGAAATGGGTAGGTATTAAAACTTGACATGTAATCCAACATTATAGTAAAAGATATTACTAAAAGGTTACCGAAGTTTGGAGAAAAAATGTAGCTAATAAAATACCTGGGATACCCTGCTTTATGCGTTCAACATTCAACACGTCAGCAACCATAACACTCCAAGTTTTTTCCCACACAACCTCCGGCCGTGACATACTATCTGTCATGATTAGCATGACAAAAATAGAGCGCAAATAATCGCCCATTCCCCAAAACTTGCTTCAAGAAGTCCATCAATGTACTCCTTGTCATCTTGCAATAGTCCCTAAGCATAGCAAGCGTCTCTGTATGTCGGATATATAACATCGTCAACCTTCTTTAAGTCGTCCCATTCCATAGGACCTCTGACTTTGTTTAGAATAACGCGTAAGTAATATAGTTCACCCCACGACGACGGGACGTGATGTATGCGTCCTAAGCTTTTACCTTGTTTTCTCTGTGTCCAAACTCTCTGTTTCTGATTCCACACAAAATATCTAGGTATCTCAACATAGAGCAGACTCCGTACAAAAGTATCAGTCTGATTTTGTTGTATCCAACTTTCAAATTTTGTTTCATTAATGGATGACTTGTCAACTGCGTAATTAATGCTTTCGGTCATAACAAATATGACCTGTTGTTCATGTTTCAAATGAAACAGTAGCCGTTCAACAGATGGAGTCCTATAATGAATGTCAAATCCATAGATGCGCCAAGCTGCTTTACAGGATGAAAGATATCTACAATTTAAGTAATCCTTAATCTCGTCAACCTCTTCGCCGTCTATAGTTGCAGTCACCCTATCAGGTCCCTTGTTTATATACTTAAATAAATATTTTATGGAACCAACCTGGTTGCAATATTCTACATTTATATGAGCCTGGTATCGCCTTAGCAATCCAGGATTGTAAGGCACTACATAACCGTTGTGCAAATTTGTCTCGCTTTTCTTAATAGTAGCGCCATCATTTCTTCTTTTATATATTCCATAACCACTGTCCTCAATCACAGTTGACTCGTTAAACTGTTTAGGAAACTTCTTGGTACATTTGTAATCAACCGTGCAAGGACAACTAGGATTTTCAGCACCGCACAAGCCATGCATTATATGATTTGTGACAAGCTGATACAATTCAGGATCCTCGTCTTTATTCAGAATTTCTGCTGATATATAATTATCTATCTTTCCTGTTGTCGTTAACTTATCTTGAGGTTCGATCCATAGTAATATGTGGCAATGTGGAAGACCTCTCTTTTGAAATTCAATGGTGTAAACAACTGGTGAAAATAATACATTATTTTATCAGATTGACATCAATATAAATTATTAAAACAATGTACAAATAGATTATTATGCAAAAATTGAATAAGGTGATTACCTCCTTCGACACGTCCAAATGTATGGTCATCCTTTAGCTCCTTCATAAGACAATCAAGCTTAATTTTAAACACTCGCGATATGATATCAGGACGGTCCTCAGAATTCAAACCTCTCTTTGCCTGAAATCTCAAGCCATTTAGGGTTACACGTAAAAGTTATGAATAAGTCAGGATAACCATAAAATTTGTAAAGAGTCATCGCGTCTAAATAGTTTTGCATCATCTAGCGGGGATTTCCAGTAAAATTTGAATTCAAAACAACCTTTTTGCCACGTAACTTAACTCTAGAGTCTGGTTTTTTGACAAGTTTGCCAGCTTGGAATACGTTTCACTTCTCAGGTCCTTATCATTATTTTTATTCCAAGTCAATCATTCTGACTCAATCATAGTGTACGCATCTACAATAAATTGTTGAAACAAACATCTTCCGTTTAACATCATGGAGAATTCATTATTTCTCTCTTGTATGCGATATGCAAAATACTGTTTCATTGTAACGCGCGTTCCTTTGTTTTTTTCGTTATAAACTGTTACGCCTTCATGGAATATATCAGTACGATAGTTATCCTTACCGTAAGGGAAAAACAAAGGGTAGTGCAGTGTGAGATAGGACGGGTGCAACTCACTGATTCTCTTAAAATCACCGTCTTGACACTGAAGAATAATGTCCCTCTTGTGTTCCGTGGAGTCAAAATCTCCAACAATTAAAGTAGCCACTTCAGATTTCGTTGGTAGATTATACTGTCTTCCATCTCGCGGCCTTGTTCCAATAAGCCTAAGGCTGATTTTTTGATCATCCGAAGACCTTATACGTTCACCGGCCATGCGAAAGTCCTTAACCAACGGATTAATTTCATCAAGCAAGTCGCGAATATCTGTAGTAAGTTTGTAGTCTAATTTGTTGTGTCTGCTGGAAGAGGAACCTTCTCCATTACTGTACCAAACATTATAGACGTTAGTGCGAAATAAGCATAGTCATTTAAAAACAAAAAAAAAGTAGTTTAGGATTCATAAGTTACATGACTATCGCTATTCTGTTTTGAATCTCATTCTCGGTATCAAATATATAAAGTTGGGCAAACTTTGCAGGCTTGCCAGTTTCAGACAACAAAGGTCCAGCTAAATGGCAATTCTCACCATGCATGCGATAGCAATATAGACCTCGTCCAACATTAATAGACGTGTCTTGTTTGCCACCCATAGAAGTGAATGTAAACATAGAATTATACCGCCTGATATTTTCTATAAAGTTATTGCTCTTCGGGTGTTTATTGGTAATCAGTTCTTTCAACAATGGAGGCAGTTCGTCCACTTCATTCGTCAACGAAACCTTACCTCTACCACAACAAAGTGAATAGGAGTCGAAAGATGCATTAGTTGCTCCTCGGATACTCTCTGCATACCATAACAGTGCACCACAAGCCGAGCATTCAAAGGTAGGATCTCCATGATCAATGTATGTAATCTGATGTTTTCAAATGATGTATGAGATATGAATTACTTTGAATTATGTTATACATAAAATTAAAAAGTGTCACTCAAGTAGCTTAATATTGTGTAAAAAATGGAAACGTAACATTGTTTACCTTTTGAAACCCCAACAAATTTATGCTGATTATCTTTCTTACAAACTGTATGGACAGGCTCTGAGAAGTTAATATGCCGTGCAGACTGCCTCGTAACCATTTTGTCTTTAAGTTTTCACCGGTCTGATGTAAGCACAGAAGTTTGAATACTTGATTCTCGGAGTTGTTTAGTGGATGGTGAGTCTGTTAGCAATAATGTGTTAACCTTATGATCTTTATGTACGGTTATAATCAGACAAACATACAAATATCAAATAACGTTGGATAAAATAAATACTTGTTTACATGTGGAGTTAACAAAGATGTAACTTTACCTATATTAAAACTGACGGGTGTCTGCTTCATAAACCGTGAAGCACGATTATCGCGTATAGATTTGCCTGAATATGTTTAAAATAATGTAAGTAGGGTTTAGTTTTCTACATATTATTGTGTATAAGTGTAGTGTATGATATTGTGGTTATAATATTACGGTTATTACCTTTAGTTGATGTCTCGCCAACAGTTTTATCAAGATCTTTACCATTGGATATTACTGATTTAAAGGTAATTGAACCTATAGGAGTAACATCTCGAAATGGAGTACCTAACATATATAAGATGAAATATAATTATGCAATCACTAAATAAATGTTTTAAAAATATAAAAACAAATTAAACACTCCACAATTGTCTTACGTGTTGAGATGTCAGTCATACTTCGACGTCCTCTAGGTCGAAGGGTTAAACTTATTCGAGAAGTATCAGAAAGTTGAACATTATTATTGTCTTTTGATAACGGAGATAATTGCGTAGGTGTTCTTGTTCCTAATACAAAACCATAACACGTAACAATTGTTAAGAAAATCAGAATCACTATTAATGTATGGATAGGACATAGAGTTTTGGTTTTCAAAGGATAACTTTTAGTTCTGCTGTTGTTGTCCGATAGCACGCTTCCAACACTTGTTGACACTGCATTCGCGGGTGTAGATGTAGCATCTTTGGGTTTACATGCTGAAAGGCCGGCCAAGCGTGGCCGTCCAGTACGTCGTGGTGTTGCACTGTTGTTCCAAACATCATAACGTACAATAGTCGATGTTTGTTTTGGCAAAGGAGATAATTTTGTAGGTGTTATTGCCCCTAACATAAACCGAAAAATGATTCAATTATCAATAGGTAGGAAGATCAGTTTATTTATACATATATGAATAAGAAATAGTGTTATTATCGTTGTTAGAATAAACTTGTAACTCTTACTTTCTGATCTGTTTCTGATGGAGGGTTGCACATTTCCGACACTTTTTCGATCTGCATATGTGCGCATAAAAGTAAGAGTTACATCAAGTTTGACTGATAAAGTTGTTTCCCTATATATATAAGTAAAATGCGACATATTTGTACCTTCATTGCATGACTTAGTTTTTAATTTTTCCCATGGTTTTTTTATATAAGTAGATCATCACTTGTAGTAATAAAGCAAAGTTAAAATAAACTTCCAACAGTTAGTAACGAAAAAAAACACAGATATGAAATAAGTATGATTGAATACAATTGGTCTAACGGAGTTAGAAATATAACATTGTGTGGATTTCTAAAAGTGGAAACGTCTTTGGCGGACCTTCCGGGTTTCTTTGCAAAATATCTTCATCTGTATTGATAAGGTAGTACGCGTTAGTAACGCGGGTCATTTCCAAATTTTTCTTCAGGAAATGGCAACTAAAGGTGAAAGAAACAAATATGTATTATGGATATTCTAAAAATGATCATACATTTGTATGAAACAAATGAGGAAGCCAAAAACACAATTATATAACATGTATCCTAACATTTTCGTAGAAAAAATCACAATGTATAATAACAATTTTGATCCTAGGTTATTCAAATCTTATAGGGGTCGGCTTTTATTGTGGGCTTGTTTTCTTATGTATACTCTTACAAAAAGTTTCAAAATAATACGTGTTCATCATACCTGATGGTGTGGAAGATACCACATTTGGTATAGCATGATTCTCTTGATCGAGATGATTTTCTTTCATTGTGTTTGATTAATATTTCTGGGTAATAGATCTAAAATAAATATGTTCTTGTGTGTGTGTGAGATTCAAATGCATGTTTTAATTTGGTCTTTGGCTAAAACAAAGGTGTTACTCCTAATAAATTAAAAGGGCCCCCCCCCCCATTGCCGGGGGTTTATATTTTTTTAATAAAGTTAATTAAGATAAGTGATTTATTACGCATAATTAAATGTAAATAACTTTTGGTAAGTTGTATAATAAAAAATTACCAATAATACAATTCATCTTACACTGGTAAATAAAATTTACTTAATTCATACTCTACTAAAATGCATGACATAATAAAATGTATTTTCTATCATAAGATAGAAAACCTAAGATGGGATTATAACTTGATTAAACGCACTATTTTATTTAAATAGATATAAAAATGTCTGAATTACTTGCATACGAAATTAAAATGATATAGAAATTTAGTAGAGTTAAACGCAATTTTCTATTAAGTATCTTAAATATCACTATCATTATTGTCTTTGCTGGAACATTCATATAACGATCCATCATTAATGAAGCTATCGTTGGAATCGTACTCAACCTTAACGTCGTCTTCAGTTTCCTCTGAATGAGTTAGATTATACGTTGTTTGATGAGTTATGCCATGTACATCTTGAGAATCATCTTTGGATTCAACATCAAATAGTTGTTCGACTTCATGATTCGTTGTCTTTTCAATAACATCAATTTCGTCATCAGTTGAATCATAAATACAATTCATTCTACGCTTCTTTGACATGGAGTTGAATTTGTTATTTTTTCTCCGTTTAAATCGGATAGGTATTTCATCATCATCTGATTCCTATTATATTAAAAAATGACACACAAACAATGTTAACATTAACGTCGAAAATAGTTGTTAAAATAATTAAAAAACCAGAAAAAATATAACATTGGTCGTACCATGTTTTCATTGTTTTTGGTATTCTCTTCAAAGAGTTTTCTTTTTGTTAACAACAATAATTCTTCGTCATCTGAAGAAATAAGACGAACATCATCTTTCGTAATTACATTTTCAATATTGTTCACATTGCATTTTTTGGTGGATGGAAGATCCTGTATGTTTTTTACAATGGAAAATAACTTACTTAACGAAAACCTTATGAAAAAAATTATATGCTAATTTAATCAATACCGAATCATCATCCGACAAAACAATCAGTGGTACATGATCCATTGATGTATCAATGGTTCTTTTTCCTTCCAAATCTTCATTCATATACTTTACAAAAATATAATACATCAAAGAAATGAGATCGTTAAAAGTTAACGTCACATAAAAAAATATAATCAATATATTAATTTTCCAAAAAAACAGACTTACATTGGATTATGGCTTAGAGTTGTGCATGATTATACTATTGTGTTTCTTATTGATGATAAAAAAACTTATAGTATTTATAGACACTAATTGAGATAGGTTAGTATGGAAATTATATAGATAATACTCTATTTTAAAAGTTTATCATCTTAATTTTTTTGATATATTTTTGAATGTTTGTTGAAAGATATTTTTAGATGATATTTAAATTTAAATCGTGTATAATGTGGAAAGTGTATCATGATTTTATTTGTTTGAACAATGCATATATAATCATAAAAAGTTGTAGTTAATATTAGAACATGCATGCAAAATATAAGTGTAAAAAAATAATATAAAAACAATTGTTAGGAATTCAGTTTTTAGTGAAATACGATCATTATCGATCTCACGAGCCTAGTAATATTATTTCAATTCATGTAATATCTAGAGTATTTCTAAGCCGGTAAGCTGGATTATAGAAAGTCCAAGGTAAGCCCATAGAAAGCCCGACCCGGCCCATCCATGTAAGTATATAAACCCTCTCCATGTAACACCCCCAAATCTGGGTTGCAGCGGAATGTTGAATATCTGAGGGCGTTACTTCATAGATCAATAGCACAAGATATGAGAACGACCACTAAACGTGTCGTCTAAAAGATACATTGGATTTAACAAAATACTTGTTCGTTACATAAGCTCATGGCTTCAGATTGTTTGACAACATAAGTAATAGGTTTTTAATTCATAAAAAATTATAAAAAAGGTAAAAAAAAATATAAATCTTTTTTAGAAAATTTTCTTTTGTCATTTTAGAGGTTTAGAAACTAAGTTTGAATTTTTAGGGTTAATATTTGCCTTAGCTAGTTTTTAGTCGCGTTTTTAGGATCCCCGTTTTGCGTTTTTAGTTTAAAATAGTTTTGCCTTAATTGTTTTTAAGTGTTTGCATTTAATCTTCCCTTAGTTTTAGAAAACCAATTTAAATCTTATTCCATTCAAGCATTGATTATCAAAACGACTCTCGACTTTCAATTGCATTCCTCGTTGGGGATAACGACCCGGGAATCATACTTCCGGTTTACTACAATTGAGATTTTTGATTCTTATCCTTATATTATATATATTTATAAGTATTTTATATTTATTTATATATATATATATATATTTAAAAAGGGTTAGCATCAACCTAATCACAATCCCAAATAGATCTATTTATAACATTCGCGCTTGCAATTTAGCAATTGATAGTTCATGATAAAAGGGCTCAGTGGGTTATCGCTACTTAGGCAAACACGTAATCATAGTATAAAATGTACACTTGCGTCCAATTTGTAAAACAAAGCATGTTCTCACCCCAACAATGTAAAACATTTAAATAATTGTAAAACATGGGGCTATGAACTCACCTTAGCAGGTAGTTCCTCGCGAAATGCAAATACACCAAAGTATAGCAAGAAATAACACCGTCAAATACCTAAGTAAATACGGCAAGTCTTAGTCTACATATTTAGGCTAATGACTCTATAATGAATTTCAATGACTTTGAGATTTCAATGTCGTCATGTTATCGATACTTATGTGGCGATGTTTACGTTCAAAATAATTTGTTTAAGTTGTTGGCTCTCGGAAAGACGTACGATTATATATAACATATTATATATAAGTATATTGTTTATTAATAAATATTTATATTTATTAATCGCGTTAATAAATCTCGTTGATTTATTTCGTAAAAATATTCCAAGTATTCTATTTATCAAATAATTAATAAAAATTCTTTATTACATTATTTACCCCTTAACTTCTCAAAGTTACACATTTAGTCCTTCTAGTTTCCAACCTTACGCTTATGACCCTTATGCTTGCAAATTATATTTCGAGTCCACTAAGTTTCCCAAAATGTCAAAATCAGTGCCCATACCTTGAAAACAATATATTTACACTTTTAGCCCTAAGGTTTTCACATTTACACCTTTAGTCCTTTAACTTTAGAAAAGTTACATTTTTAGTCCAAACAAGTTCCAAACAGCCCCTTAAGTTTTTAAAATGTCAAATACAGTCCCTAAACTTCAAAAAAAAGTAAGTTTACAGTTTTGACCCCCAAGTTTCGATATTGTCACTTTTAGTCCCTTAACTTGTAAAAATCGCATTTTAAACCCAATTAAGTTCTAAAAAGTGGCGATAGGTTTCATTAAGCTCCAATAAGCAAAATAAGCTGTTTACTTCTCGAAATAAGCTCGGATGAGCTTATTTGGGCTTATTGGGCTTTTCGGTCCAATAACTAATTTGAAATAGGCTTTTGAGGTCCAATAAGGTGTTTAGCTAGTTTTTCAAGTAGGTTTAGGTTCAATTAAGTTACTTAAGTGTAAATAAGCTGTTTTGGCTTATTGGCTTATCCCATAAGCCATAAGCCGTGTAAATGGGCTTTTGAGTCCATTAAAGGTCCGATAGGTATTTTCTAAGTGTATACTTAAATCAATTAGGTCCATAAGCTTCTCATGCTTAAAATAAGTCAAGTTTTCTATTGGAGCTTATTATATAAGCTGCTTGGCAGCTTATAGCTTATTGAATAAGCTTTATGAGCTTGTTTGAGCTTTGCGACCCAAACTTAGCCCCGGTAAGCTTTAAGCCAAGCCCGTGGCTACATAAGCTCGTTAAGCTCCTTCAAGCTTAATGGCTTATCAAATAAGCCATAAGCTTATAAAAATGACTAATGGGCTAATGGGTTTGGCTCGTGAGCCTGCTATGCCCTCAATGGGCTTAAATGGTCCAACATTGGCTAAAATGCCACTGTTATTGTTCTATTAACGTGTCCTAAACTCGATAAGATTTAAGGCTTAAATACGCTCGTTTAAGCTATGTTTCTTTCATGCAAAATCACATTTAGATATTACGCCGCATCCTTAACCGAGCCAACTATTTGCATGATAAAGTTTACGTATAGATTTGCGTATATTCGCGTCCTAAATGCAATGTTTGAACCTCGACTTATATTATGTTTATATCGAATACTTGTTTTTATGTGAAACCTAATAAGCTCATGCTCATTTATATGACTTATTTTTTGTATGAAAACTAGTTTAACGCCACACAAGTTAATATACATGACAAGGGATGGGTCTCGTATGGTTTTACTCATACGAACCCGAACCTATATAAACCTTGCATCACAACACTACTTACAAACATGAAGTATTCTAAGCCCTAGACAATGGAAGTACGCATAAGCCATAAGTCCTTACAGTGGGTGAATAAAAGTCGAGTCGAGAAGTCGAGTGCAAAACGTCTCGTGTTTAACCCTAGCTTCCAAAGTTACTCGAAACCCTAGTGTATTTTTCCCTAACCCGAAACTCTTCGAACCTAGTAGGCGTGCACTTGAGTGTCTTGGTGTGCTTGTATGCGGTTTGTGACCCGAATAAGAAGAGGGTGTATATGTTGAACTCGTTTAAGTGTTTGTGTTTTGTAAGAGTGTAAAATGGTGAATATGTGTGTGTATTTATAGGCAAATACTTAGTTACATATTCCTAGTCACACAAATCAAACCAAAACCGGCCTAGGTTAGTGGTTTCTAAGGCTTCTAGTTAGCAACTCATTGTTTTGTTAAAACAACTAAGTACATGTCTTAATTAGAGGATCAAGGTACAAGATTTACCTAAGATAATGGAAATCTTATGATTTGTGTGTGTGTTTTGTGTTTAGCCGCGGCATAGAGAAGAAAAGGGGATCCTAAGTGGTCTTTAACCATTGTGTATTAGTTATCTAGGGAACATTAAGGACTAACATTAATTAAAGAGGGTTTGTACAAGTACTTAGCAAGATCCTTAAAGATTTCTAGTTGATTTAGTGCCCAATATTCGGCCATAGTGGGTATTAACACAAGAATTTGATTAAATTTTGTGTTTAAGGTTTATAAGTGGGTATTGGTTTGAGTCTAGGTATGTCTAGGTATTTTCGGGGTGTGTCCAAATGTATTTTATTGCGAAACGTAAACCTTTTACGTGACCAATAAAAATAAAATACGCAGAGTTAATAATTATCTTCTTAATAATTATATGACACTTGTTTGACGTAAACCTTGATTTATTTGGTGACCGTTTACGTTAAATGATTATTTCTAGTCTACGCGATTTTTGCTTAAAAGTTAAATTAAAAGTAAACGCGTATCGGACCAAAATAATTAGTGACGAATAAAAGGAGTCGTAAAATGACCTGAAATTGAGAAATGTTACAGTCTCCACCCGTTAAAAGAGCTTTGTCCTCAAAGCTTAAGACCTTGTAGTGGACGACGAAGCCCAGTTTGTGAAAAGCTGTAGGTATTTTTGTTTGAACGAATCTTCACGTTCCCAAGTGAACTCAGGACCTCTCCTAGAGTTCCAGCGAACCTTAACCAATGGTAACCGGCTTTGCTTCAATCGTTTGATCTCCCGTTCTATGATTTCAACGGGCTCCTCCACAAACTGGAGTTTATCGTCAATGTGAATTCCTTTTAACGGCATGACTAATAGTTCGTCCGTGTAACATTTCTTTAGATTAGACACATGGAAGGTATGGTGAACACCTGCTCAACTCTGGAGGAAGTTACAACCTGTAGGCCACTTTCCCAACTTTGGCTAACACCTTGAAAGGTCCAACATATCTCGGGTTCAACTTACCCTGCTTACTGAACCATACAACCCCTTTCTAAGGTGAGACCTTAAGCATAACCCTATCCCCAACTTCGAACTCCATCAGCTTTCGCTTCTGATCAGCGTAGCTCTTTTGTCTATCCTGAGCAGCTTGCATTCTCTGCTTGATCAGGACGATCTTTTCTGTTGTTTCTTGGATCAATTCAGGACCAGTCAGTTGGGCTTCTCCCACCTCGGCCCAGCACACAGGTGATCGACATTTTCAGCCATAAAGTGCCTCATAAGGGGCGTCCTTTATGCTAGCGTGATAACTGTTGTTATATGAAAACTCGGCTAGTGGCAAATGCTTAACCCATCATTTGCCAAAATCGATCACGCAAGTACGTAGCATGTCCTCGAGAGTTTGGATAGTTCTCTCGCTCTGGCCGTCGGTTTCTGGATGATACGCAGAGCTAATACTTACATATGTACCCAAAGCTTTCTGAAATGATCTTCAGAAATTTGATGTGAATCTCCCATCACGATCACAGATGATTGAAACAGGTATTCCGTGTCTTGCCACTATCCTGTTCAGGTACAGCCTTGCCAACTTGTCTAATGGATCATTCTCCCTTATTGGCAAGAAGTGAGCATATTTTGTAAGTCGATCCACAATCACCCAGATGGTGTCAAAACCTTGTGACGACTTAGGAAGCTTGGTGATGAAATCCATCGTGATATTATCCCACTTCCACTCGGGTATTGCTGGTTGTACTAACAATTCCGATGGCCTTTGGTGTTCGGCCTTGAACCTCGTACATGTCAAGCACTTGCTAACATAGGTGGCAATGTCAGCCTTTATGTTTGGCCACCAATATAGCTTCTTCATGTCTTGGTACATCTTTTCGAAACCGGGATAGATAAAGTATTTTGACTTGTGGGATTCTTGGATAATCACGGATCTTAAATCTCCATAGCAGGGTAACCAACTCCTGTCATTTAAACATAAAGTTCCATCGGCGCGTGGTTCCAACTTTTCCTTGGGTACATCCTTTCTGATCATACCGCCTACATCTTTATTCTCAAGATTCTCTGGTTTCAGGGCTTTGATCTGAGCTTCTAATATTCGTTTGGGAAGATCCAAACCAATGGTCATGACTAAGGATCGAACCTGCAATGGCTTAATCCGTTCCTTATGGCTCAATGCATTAGCCACTACATTTGCCTTCCCTGGATGATAATGAATGTCACAATCGTAATCACTTAGAAATTCTAGCCAACGGCGTTGCCTCATGTTAAGCTCCCTTTGATCGAGAATGTGTTGTAGACTTTTATGGTCGGTGAACACGGTGCATTTGGTTCCATATAGGTAATGTCTCCATATCTTTAGAGCAAATACCACGGATCTAAGTTCTAAATCATGAGTGGTGTAGTTCTTCTTGTGAACTTTTAGTTGTCGAGAAGCATAGGTAATCACCTTCTCTCTCTGCATCAATACAGCACCTAAACCCTTGTGTGACGCATCATAGTAGACCACAAAGTCTTTGTTTCCTTTTGATAAATCCAGAATTGGTGCACTGCACAACTTCTGCTTTATTAACTGAAAAGCGTTTTCTTCCTTTTCACCCTAGTCAAACTTGATTCCTTTCTGTGTGAGCTTCGTCATTGATTTAGCAATCTTCAAAAATCCCTCGATGAATCTCCGATAGTAACCAGCAAGACCTAAAAATTGGTGGATCTCCGTCGGTGTCTTAAGAGACGCCCAATCTTTGATAGATTCTATCTTGGCTGGATCCACATGTATGCCTCTGCTATCAATGACATGCCTGAGAAATTGTACCTTCGAAATCTAAAATCCACATTTTGAAAACTTGGCATACCACTTTCCATCTTAAGCAATTCCAAATTGCCTAAAAGTCTTCATGCTCTTCTTTCTTTGAATAAATAAGTATTCATGGATGTAAGACCTTGACTAACTTATCCAAGTAAGGCTTGCATACTCGGTTCATGAGGTCCATGAATACCGCAGGTGCGTTTGTTAGTCCGAAGGGCGTAACCTGAAACTCGAAATGGCCATACCGAGTTCGGAATGCCGTCTTTGGAATGTCCTGCTCTCGTACTCTAAGCTGGTGATAACCCGATCGCAAATCTATCTTCGAATAAATACTAGATCCCTGGAGTTGATCAAATAAATCGTTGATCCTTAGGAGTGGATAACAGTTCTTCACTGTTAGCTTATTTAACTCGCGGTAGTCAATGCACATCCTGAATGACCCATCCTTCTTTTTGACAAACAAGACCGAGGCTCCCCAAGGAGAGGAACTAGGTCTTATGAAGCCCTTGTCGGAAAGCTCTTGCAGTTGTTCCGACAATTCCTTCATTTCGGACGGTGCCAATCGATATGGCGCTCGAGCTACGGGTGCGGCTCCTGGAATTAAGTCGATATGGAATTCCACTGGTCGAGCCGGAGGAAGACCCGACAAGTCCTCGGGAAATACTTCAAGAAAATCTCAGACGATTGGTACGTTCTCAAGTTGTTTTCCTTCCGACTTGTCCTCCTCTTTCTTGGCGGATATCTATGCCAAAAAGATCTGACATCCTTTCGCCATGTACTCTTGAGCCTTTGAACATGAGATAATGGTCAACTGAGATTCTCTCTCGTTATTACTTTCGTTACCATGAAAAATCAAAGTTTCATTTCCATAGGGAATTTGAACAAGTTTCTCATCACACACAATCACGACATGATACTTTCTTAACCAGTCCATGCCGATAATAACGTCGAAACTACTCAGTTCTACGGGCATTAGGTCTATGTTGAACGGATGGTTTAAGAAGTTTAAAGTGCAACCCCGCATAATAGTGTCTACCCCGACTATTATCTCGCTGCTAAATTCACATCATAACTATTTCTATATGGGATTGGCGAATGTTTAATCATGGAACTACACTCAGAAGATATAAAGCTTCTGAGCGTCACCAGTGTCGAATAAGATAGGATGCATATTGGTGTTTAAGAGTATTGTACCGTGACGACATTGGATTCCGGGACCCTTGATGCATTCCCTTCTTCTCTGCATTCCCAACTGCCAACACCCAGCCTAGTGCATTCCCATTTTCGCTCCATCCTATTTTCAACTTGGACAATCTCTCGTTGAAATGTCCTAAGCTCCACATTCAAAAACAACCATACCTTTTTGTATTTTCCCATTTCCCTTCTGATTATAGCACATTTGTGTTCCAGAACTCCTTGCAGTACGAGCAAAGGCCCTAACCTTGTTGTCACTAGTGGCACTTCTGAGTACACGGGCCGATTGTTGTGAAAATGGCACTTGTGCAACTTGGGCAAAGATCCCCCATTACTGCCTCTATTGCTGTCCCCATATTGTAGACCTTGGCGACATTTTGCCTCTTGAAGGGTTGTTGTTGGTGACCATGGTTGTTTCTGGATGAATCATCAGCCTTCCTTTTGTTGTCAGACTGCCTTTCCGCGTAGGTGCGGAGTTTCTGATCCATCAAGTCGTTGGCCAACTCAATAGTCTCATCCAACGTCTTGGGTCTAGCAGATTTGACATTCCCATAAATGTTGTCAGGAAGTCCACTGATGTACTTGTCAACCTTCTTGGTTTCATTGGCAACAAACTTGGTACATATAAGGGTTAGCTCTTGGAAACATTCAGTGTATGCTGGAACATCGTTTCCTTTGACCTTTAGGTTCCACAACTCGATTTCTAGTTTCTTGATTTCACCCTGCGGACAATACTTGTCCGTCATCTTTTTCCTGAGTACCTCCCAAGTCATTGAATATGCTTCAGGACCTAAGGTTCTTATCTGACCGTTCCACCAAGTCAAAGCAGCACCTAACAAAGTGCAGGTGGCAAACTTAACCTAATTTTCAATAGCACAACCACTGATATTGAAGACTGACTCCATCTTTTCAATCCACCGAGTTAAACCGACAATGCCTTCAGTTCCTTTGAAGTTCAAAGGTTGACATTTCATGAAGTCAGCGTAGAAACAAGGGCGCGCAGTTTGCACGTTTCTTCGGGTATCCTCGTGTGAACTATGGCTTTCATCTCCATTAGTGGAGTTTTGCAGAAGGGCTTGATCAATCATAGCTTGAACGGATTTCGGGGTCATGTTGTTTGGGTTGGTGTTGTTAGGTGTGGTATTCGGTCCTCGTCTTGTCACAGGTGCCATGATTCGTCTAAATCATAAGAGACAAAATGTGAGGTCACAATCATAACAATATATACAATAATTTACACATGTAATATCAACACAAGAGAGGTATATAGTACAACATAACACATCTATTTCATTTATAACTTGGAAAATTTTACATGAAATAGTTTTTTTTCGTTTCACAAATATAATACAAAAGATCTAAGGCCATGCTAGCGGGGAAAAACCCCTAATACTTAACATGCCGGTACAACGTCCTATCAAGAAAAATAACATAAACTACTAGATGTGACTGTCAGCATCCCTAGAAGCATCCTGATGATCTGGAATCCTAGCATCTGGTCCTGGCTGTCTAGCTCTCCTCTGTTTCTCTCAGTGTGCTAACAACTCAGCCTGCATGTCACTCATCTCTCGCCTCATATCTCTTATTACTCGAAGAGTCTTATTGCATTGTTCCTAACGCATACGGTCAGTCTCTCGAAGCGCTGCTATCTCAGCCTGCTGCATCTGAAAGCGAGTCTCATGTACCTGATGCTGTGTCTGAATGAGAGTACCCTGCAGTTGTAGCTGTGTCTGATGTGCCTGGATATGGGTCATCGTGTAGCATACAACATGATTTTGTGGGTTGAAGCTCCTGATGGGTCGCCTTACTCAACTTACGATTGAGTCCTAAGCCTTTCAGGAAGGCATAACCTCCTCACGTGTACCATCCAATACTGTTTCCTAGAGAGTCATCCAAATCTCCCATAAGTAAGTCACCCGCTGTGGTCCATAGCGACTCGTTGTGTATATACGATTCTACCATCCTGAGCATCCTCTAATAAGGCATACAAGTCCTGTGTATTACGCTCATGGAGCTCAACAAGCTTTGTAACCCTAGTATTGACCTCTTCTATGGTAATAGTGCTACCTCAGGAACTGCCTCTGCCGGATCTACCTAAGTATCCCTAATACCATACCCAACCTTACTAATGCCTTGCCATCTCGCTTTAGCATCTACGATGCTGACAAACCCATAATCTACCCCTCGACCTCTGGTAGGTCTGGCAGTAGAACTCTCCCTGATCTCATATTTAGAGCCTGGAGTGGACAAACACAACCTCTTACGAAGTGGTAGCTCAGACTCGAGAAGATCATCCCTACGGTTAACAGGTGGTGGTGTGTACATAGATGGTGGTAGTGGTGGTAGTGGAGGTAATGGTAATGCGGCAATAACTACATCAATAATGACCTGGGTGGAGGCTATTCTGAGTGTCTGGATTTGGGTTGGACACCCAGATGATGGTAGTAATGGTGATGGCACTGGTGGTGGTGATGAAAGTGCAGGTGGGGCCGTACACCTAGCAAGGCCTCTCTTGCATAGTGTTGGTGATAGATGAGAAAGGTGGTGATGGTGATGGAGTAGGCATGGCTATAATCTCTCACCTCTGCCATAAGTGGTAGTGAAATGTAAGCCTGAAGTCGGACAGTGATCCTAGCTCTAGTGGTAGAAATGTCAGTTGGGGGTGGTGGCATGATAGGCTCTGTTCTCTCAGGTGGGCAATCAGGCTCAACAGTAGGTATAACAACAGCAGAGTCGGCCGGAGTTGGGTGCTTCTCCTCCTCCTCATCCTCATCCTCATCATTGACATCATCTCTAGATGAATCGCCATCATCATCATCTCCCCCGTCCAAAGGATAGTCAACCTGGCCATCCTCTGTCTCATCATCCTCATACTCCTCTGGATCCTCTTTGGGATCCGACTCAGTAACATACTCGGGTGACTCAGCAGTAGGTGAAACAACAGGAGGTAATGGCTGCTCCTCATCCGGAAACTCATGCTCATCCTCCAGTGGTGTATACTCAGGGTATATAGGCTCTGGCACGTAATCGGGATCATGTGCCTGTACGAACATAGGCTCACGCTCATCCTCGTCTTGAGGAACTGGCGGTGTCTGTAGATCCTCTGGGCCTGGTATGTAATCCGGTGATGGTGGGGCTACTGGCTGCATAGGGAGCCCATCGTATCCATATATGATGACTCGCGGAATGCCTCCATCAGATATCTCCTCATCGGCTCCCCAGAAGACTCTGTCGGGCTCAGAATCGATATAGACGGAAGTGTAGGTAACTGCAGATGATGCAGAAGACATGACTACTACAAAAAGCAAAAATAACTTATATAAGTATTAATTATAAGAGAGATCTGTATGTTACGATTCATAAGTATATACGGTTAATAAGAGTTTTATAGTAATGAAATACCGTAATATAATTTATATATGCGTATATCAATCATGTAAGCACTTAGTAACTACTAATGCTAAAACAGTGTGTATCATGTAAGCATATATGTGCTAGATGCAAACAAATAATGCATGTATGTCCCGTGCAAATCCCATTTGTGAAAGCAGTGTTTGAAAATGGTTATAGTCCAGACAAAAACGTTTGACCTAGTTCTTCATAACCTTGGCTCTGATACCAATCTGTAACACCCCCAAATCTGGGTTGCAAGTGTTGTTTGAGTATCCCAAGGGAGTTACTTCATATATCAATAGCAACAAGAAATAGAACGACCACTAAACGTGTCGTTTTAAAAGATACAATGGATATAAACAAAAATACTTGTTCGTTACATAAGCTCATGGCTTCAAATTGTTCGACAACGTAAGTAAAGATTTCGGTTTATAACAAATGTTCCCAAAATGTAATACACCCCAAATCTTTAGTACTGACTCTTCCAAAGAGTGACCCCAATGTATCTGAGCACCTCGTGCCTTATTGACCTGAGAAAACATGCTTAAAACGTCAACATAAAGTTGGTGAATTCATAGGTTTATGTAATCAGATAGTATGACTACAAGAAATTTCCATGAGTATGATTAAGCAACATAAGCAAAACATCATAAAACTATTATGTTTCCTAAGCTCATGACACTGAAGCTCGACATTATTAAGCACATATAAATGCCAATAAATGACCGTGAATTATGTTCTAACCCCGCAACATCCCAAATCGACATGTAAAACACTTGTTGACCGCAACCCGCCACATTGGAGCGCTACTCACCCAAACGGGGATGTCCAATCCCAATAGATCAATTTATAACAAACGCGTTTAGCATCTAGCCAATTGATAAGTTCAGATAATAGGTCCTCATTTGTGATAATCGCTAGGGGGTAATTTCTGACCCGACACGAAACCCGACCTGAAACCGACACGAAAATTAACAGGTTCGGGTTGAGTCTATATATATTTGGGTCGGGTTTGGGTCGACCTATCTAACCCGTTTATTAAACAGGTCAGGTTCGGGTTGAGAATAAATTAAGCGGGTCGACCCGCCAACCCGTTTAAGATTTTTTTCTTAAATTTAAAATTATTTATATTTTATTGAGTTAAGTGGGTTAAAATGGTCGACCCATAAACCCATTTAACGTGTTTAACCCGTGTAATGTGCCAACTTTTGTATATAAAACGGGTTAAATGGGTCAGCCCAAAACTCGTTTAACCTATTCAACCCATGTAACCTATTTAACCCGTCAACCCAAATATATATACGGGTTAAATGGGTCAGGTTCGGGTTATGTATAAACAGGTTAGGGTTGACAAAACTGACCCGATTATTTAAATGGGTCAGGTTCGGGTTGAGGTTTTCTGACCCGCCAACCCATCAACCCAAACCCGCCAACCCGAATCTGACCCTAATTGCCACCCCTAGTTATCGCTACTTAGGCAAACACGTAATCATAGTATAAAATGTACATTTGCGTCCAATTTGTAAAACAAAGCATGTTCTCACCCCAACAATGTAAAACATTTAAATAATTGTAAAACATGGGGCTATGAACTCACCTTAGCAGGTAGTTCCTCGCGAAATGCAAATACACCAAAGTATAGCAAGTAATAACATCGTCAAATACCTAAGTAAATAAGACAAGTCTTAGTCTACATATTTAGGCTAATGACTCTATAATGAATTTCAATGACTTTGAGATTTCAGTGTCGTCATGTTATCAATACTTATGTGGCGACGTTTACGTTCAAAAGAATTTGTTTAAGTTGTTGGCTCTCGGAAGGACGTACGATTATATATAACCTATTATATATAAGTATAGTGTTTATTAATAAATATTCATATTTATTAATCGCGATAAAAATCCATTGATTTTATTTCGTAAAAATATCAAGTATTCTACATATCAGATAATAAATAAAAATTCTTATATTACATTATTTACCCCTTAACTTCTCAAGTTACACTTTAGTCCTTCTAGTTTCCAACCTTACACTTATGACCCTTATGCTTGCAAATTATATTTCGAGTCCACTAAGTTCCCAGAAATTTCAAATCAGTGCCATACATTGAAAAACAATATATTACACTTTAGCCTAAATGTTTTCACATTTACACCTTTAGTCCTTTAACTTTAGAAAAGTTACATTTTTAGTCCAAAAAAGTTACAAACAGCCCCTTAAGTTTTTAAAATGTCAAATACAGTCCCTAAACTTAAAAAAAAGTAAGTTTACAGTTTTGACCCCTAAGTTTCAATATTGTTACTTTTAGTCCCTTAACTTGTAAAATCGTATTTTAAACCCAATTAAGTTCTAAAAATTGCGATAAGGTTATCATTAAGCTCCGAATAAGCAAAAATATGCTGTTTTATTTCTGGAAATAAGCTCGGAAGAGCTAATTTTGGGCTTATTGGGCTTTTTCGTCCAATAACTAAATTTTGAAATAGGCTTTTGAATGTCCATAAGGTGTAGCTAGCTTCTCAAGTAGGTTTAGATTCAATTAAGTTACTTAAGTGTAAATAAGCTGTTTTGGCTTATTGGCTTATCCCATAAGCCATAAGCCATGTAAATGGGCTTTTGAGTCCATTAAAGGTCCGATAAGTATTTTCTAAGTATATACTTAATCCTATCAGGTCCATAAGCTTCTCATGCTTAAAATAAGTTAAGTTTTATGTTGGAGCTTATTAGATAAGCTGCTTGGCAGCTTATAGCTTATTGAATAAGCTTCATGAGCTTGTTTGAGCTTTGCGACCCAAACTTAGCCTGGGTAGGCTTTAAGCCAAGCTCGTGGCTACATAAGCTCGTTAATCCTTCAGCTTAAATGGCTTACAAATTAGCATAAGCTTATAAAAATGGGGTGGGAAACTAATGGGCCAGTGTGTTTGGCTGTGAGCCTGAATGCCCTCAATGGGCTTAACTGGTCCAACAGTGGCTAAAATGCCACTGTTATTGTTCTATTAACGTGTCATAAACTCGATAAGCTTTGAGGCTTAAATAAGATCGTTTAAGCTATGTTTCTTTCATGCAAAATCACATTTAGATACTACGCCGCTTCATTAACCGAGCCAACTATTTGCATGATAATGTTTTCGTATAGATTTGCGTATATTCGCTTCCCAAATGCCGTGTTTGAACCTTGACTTATATTATGATTATCTAATACTTGTTTTTATGTGAAATCGAATAAGCTCATGCTCATTTATATGACTTATTCTTCGTATGAAAACTAGTTTAACGCCACACAAGTTAACATACATGACAAGGGATGGGTCTCGTATGGTTTCACTCATATGAACCCGAACCCATATAAACCTTGCATCACAACACTACTTACAAACATGAAGTATTCTAAGCCCTAGACAATAGAAGTACGCATAAGCCATAAGTCCTTACAGTGGGTGAATAAAAGTCGAGTTGAGAAGTCGAGTGAAAAACGTCTCGTGTTTAACCCTAGCTTCCAAAGTTACTCGAAACCCTAGTGTATTTTTCCCTAACCCGAAACTCTTCGAACCTAGTAGGCGTGCACTTGAGTGTCTTGGTGTGCTTGTATGCGGTTTGTGACCCGAATAAGAAGAGAGTGTATATGTTGAACTCGTTTAAGTGTTTGTGTTTTGTAAGAGTGTAAAATGGTGAATATGTGTGTGTATTTATAGGCACATACTTAGTTACATATTCCTAGTCACACAAACCAAACCAAAACCGGCCCATAACTAGGTGGTTTAGTGGTTTCTAGTTAATTACACATTGTTTTGATAAAACAACTAAGTACCATCCTTAATTGCAAGGTTTTGGTACAAGATTTGCTAAGATATGGAAATCTTGTGGTTTATGTATATACATTGCATGTAGCCGCGACATCCAAGAGAGAAAGAGAGACCAAATGGTTATTAACCATTGTGTAATGAGTTAACTAGGAACACTTAGTACATGTTTTAATTAAACATGGGTTGTACAAGTACTTAGGGATCATTAGGAAGATTTTTAGGTGATTTGTGTGTACATAATGTTGCTGTGGGTTTCCAAGAAGAAAGAAGGATCCAAAGTAATCTTTACCCAATGTATATAGCTAACATAGAGATCATGTTTACAACCTTAAATTACAATTTTAGATGTACACGTGCTTAGTGTTAGTTTTAAGGGATTTCTATTTATCCTTCCCCATATTCGGCCCTAGTTGGTAAATCTACACAAGATTTGATTATTTATGTGTTTAAGGTTTAAAAGTGGGTGTTGATTTGAGTCTAGGTAAGTCTAGGTATTTCGGTGTGGTCTAAATGTATTTATTGCGATACGTAAACCATTTTACGTGACCAATAAAAATAAAATACGGCGAAGATTAATAATTATCTTCTAATAATAATATGACACTATGATTTGACGTAAACCTTAATTTTAATTTGGTGACCAATTATCGTTAAATGATTATTCAAGACTACAGCGATTTTGCTTAAAAGTTAAATTAAAAGTAAACGCGTATCAGACTAAAATAATTAGTGACGAATAATAGGAGTCATAAAATGACATGAAATTGAGAAATGTTACAGTCTCCACCCATTAAAAGAGCTTTGTCCTCAAAGCTTAAGACCTTATAGTGGATGACGAAGCCCAGTTTGTGAAAAGCTGTGGGTATTTTTGTTTGAACGAATCTTTATGTTCCTAGGTGAACTCAAGACCTATCCTAGAGTTCCAGCGAACCTAAACCAATGGTATCCGGCTTCGCTTCAATCGTTTGATCTCCCGTTTCATGATTTCATCGGGCTCTTCCACAAACTGGAGTTTATCGTCAACGTGAATTCCTTCTAACGGCATGACTAATGGTTCGTCGGCGTAACATTTCTTCAGATTAGACACATGGAAAGTATGATGAACTCTGCTCAACTCTTGGGGAAGTTCCAGCTTGTAGGCAACTTTCCCAACCTTGGCTAATACCTTGAAAGGTCAGACATATCTCGGGTTTAACTTACCTCGCTTACTGAACCGTACAACCCCTTTCCAAGGTGAGACCTTGAGCATAACCCTATCCCCAACTTCGAACTCCATCGGCTTTCGCTTCCGATCAGCGTAGCTCTTTTGTCGATCCTGAGCAGCTTGCATTCTCTGCTTAATCAGGACGATCTTTTCTGTTGTTTCTTGGATCAATTCAGGACCAGTCAGTTGGGCTTCTCCCACCTCGGCCCAGCACACAGGTGATCGACATTTTCAGCCATAAAGTGCCTCATAAGGGGCGTCCTTTATGCTAGCGTGATAACTGTTGTTTATAGAATGAAAACACGCTATTGCAAAATCTTAACCCCACATTAGCCAAAATCGATCACGCAAGTACGTAGCAATTCCTCGAGAGTTGGATAGTCTCTCGCTCAGGCCGTCGGTTTTGATTGAATACGCAAGCTAATACTTAACATAATTACCCAAGCCTTTCCTGAAATGATCTTCAGAAATTTATGTGAATCTCCCATCACGATCACAGATGATTGAAACAGGTATTCCGTGTCTTGCCACTATCCTGTTCAGGTACAACCTTGCCAACTTGTCTAATGGATCATTCTCCCTTATTGGCAAGAAGTGAGCATATTTTTTAATACTATCCGACAAAATACCCAGATGGTGTCAAACCTTTATGACTACTTAGTAAGCTTGTTGGATGAAATCCATCGTGATATATATCCCACTTCCACTCGGGTAATGCTTGTTGTACAACAGATTACTCTATGGCCTTTGGTGTTCGGCCTAGAACCTCGTACATGTCAAGCACATTGCTAACATAAGGTTGCAATGATCAGCCTTTATGTTTGGCCACCAATATAGCTTCTTTATGTCTTGGTACATCTTTTCGAAACCGGGATAGATAAAGTATTTTGACTTGTGGGATTCTTGGATAATCACGGATCTTAAATCTCCATAGCAGGTAACAACTCCTATCAAATAAACAATAAAGTTCCATCTCGCGTGGTTCCAACTTTACCTTGGGTACGTCCTTTCTGATCAAGACCACCTTACATCATAATCTAAGATTCTCTGGTTTTTAGGGCTTTTTGATCTGAGCTTCTAATATTCGTTTAGGAAGATCCAAACCAATGGTCATGACTAAGATCGAACCGCGCCAATGGATTAATCCTTTCCTTAACGGCTCAATGCATCAGCCAATACATTGCCTACCCTGGATGATAATGAATGTTCCAATCGTAATCACTAGAAATTTCCTAGCCAACTCGTTGGCCTCATTGTTAAGTCTCCTTTTGATCGAGAATGTGGTTAGTAGACTTTAATTGGTCGTGAAACACGTGCATTGTGTTCCATATAGGAAAGTGTCCTCCATATCTTTAGAGCAAATACTACCGATCTAAGTTCTAAATCATGAGTGGTGTAGTTCTTCTTGTAAACTTTTAGTTGTCGAGAAGCATAGGTAATCACCTTCTTTCTCTGCATCAATACAGCACCTAAACCCTTGTGTGACGCATCACAGTAGACCAAAAAGTCTTTGTTTCCTTTTTGATATATCCATAATTGGTGCCACTGCAACAACTTCTGCTTGTATTAACTTAAAAGCGTTTTCCTTCCGTTTCACCCCTAGTCAAACTTGATTCCTTTCAGGTGGTGAGGCCTTCGACATTGATTTAGCAATCTATCGAAATCCCTCGATGAATCTCTGATAGTAACCAGCAAGACCTAAAAATTGGCGGATCTCCATCGGTGTCTTAAGAGATGCCCAATCTTTGATAGATTCTATCTTGGCTGGATCCACATGTATGCCTCTGCTATCAATGACATGCCTGAGAAATTGTACCTTCGAAATCTAAAATTCACATTTTGAAAACTTGGCATACAACTTCTCCTTCTTAAGCAATTCCAAAATTGCCTTAAGATGTTCTTCATGCTCTTTCTTGTCCTTTGAATAAATAAGTATGTCATCGATGAAGACAATTACGAACTTATCCAAGTAAGGCTTGCATACTCGGTTCATGAGGTCCATGAATACCGCAGTTGCGTTTGTTAGTCCGAAGGGCGTAACCTGAAACTCGAAATGGCCATACCGAGTTCGGAATGCCGTCTTTGGAATGTCCTGCTCTCGTACTCTAAGCTGGTGATAACCCGATCGCAAATCTATCTTCGAATAAATACTAGATCCCTGGAGTTGATCAAATAAATCGTTGATCCTTGGGAGTGGATAACAGTTCTTCATCGTCAGCTTATTTAACTAGCGGTAGTCAATGCACATCCTGAATGACCCATCCTTCTTTTTGACAAACAAGACTGAGGCTCCCCAAGGCGAGGAACTAGGTCTTATGAAGCCCTTGTCGGAAAGCTCTTGCAGTTATTTCGACAGTTCTTTCATTTTGGACGGTGCCAATCGATATGGCGCTCGAGCTACGGGTGCGGCTCCTGGAATTAAGTCGATAAGGAATTCCACTGGTCGAGCTGGAGGAAGACCCGACAAGTCCTCGAGAAATACTTCAGGAAAATCTTAGACGATTGGTACGTTCTCAAGTTGTTTTCCTTCTGACTTGTCCTCCTATTTCTTGGCGGATATCTATGCCAAAAAGATCTGACATCCTTTCGCCATGTACTCTTGAGCCTTTGAACATGAGATAATGGTCAACTGGGATTCTCTCTCATTATTACTTTCGTTACCATGAAAAATTAAAGTTTCATTTCCATAGGGAATGAACAAGTTTCTCATCACACACAATCACGACATGATACTTTCTTAACCAGTCCATGCCGATAATAACGTCGAAACTACTCAGTTCTATGGGCATTAGGTCTATGTTGAATGGATGGTTTAAGAAGTTTAAAGTGCAACCCTGCATAATAGTGTCTACCCCAACTATTTTCCCGCCGGCTAATTCCACATTATAACTATTTTCTAATGGAGTTTGGGCGATGTTAATCAGGGAACTAAACGCAGAAGATATAAAGCTTCTATCGGCACCAGTGTCGAATAAGATAGATGCATAGTGGTTGTTTAAGAGGAACGTACCCGTGACGACATTGGAGTCCAGGTCCCTCAATGCATTCCCTTTCTTCTCTGCATTCCTAACTGCATACACCCAGCCTTGTGCATTCCTATTTCCTCCATCCTTATTTTTCAACTTTGGACAATCTCTCTTGAAATGTCCTAGAGCTCCACATTCAAAACAACCATTCCTTTTTGGATTTTCCCCATTGCCCTTCTGAGTATTAGCACCATTTGTGTTGCCAGAACTCCTGCGGTAGCGAGCAAAGTGCCCTACCTTGTTGCACTTGTGGCACTTCTGAGTACACGGGCCATTGTGGTGAAAATGGCACTTGGTGCACTTGGGCAAAGATCCCCCATACGGCCTCTTTTTGCTTGTCCCCATATTGTAGACCTTGGCGACATTCTGCCTCTTGAAGGGTTGTTGTTGGTGACCATGGTTGTTTCTGGATGAATCATCAGCCTTCCTTTTGTTGTCAGACTGCCTTTCCGCGTAGGTGCGGAGTTTCTGATCCATCAAGTCGTTGGCCAACTCAATAGTCTCATCCAACGTCTTAGGTCTGGCAGATTTGACATTCCTATAAATGTTGTCAGAAAGTCCACTGATGTACTTGTCAACCTTCTCAGTTTCATTGGCAATAAACTTGGTACATATCAGGGTTAGCTCTTGGAAACGTTCAGTGTATGCTGGAACATCGTTTCCTTTGACCTTTAGGTTCCACAACTCGATTTCTAGTTTCTTGATTTCACCCTGCGGACAATACTTGTCCGTCATCTTTTTCCTGAGTACCTCCCAAGTCATTGAATATGCTTCAGGACCTAAGGTTCTTATCTGACCGTTCCACCAAGTCAAAGCAGCACCTAACAAAGTGCAGGTGGCAAACTTAACCCAATTTTCAATAGCACAACCACTGATATTGAAGACTGACTCCATCTTTTCAATCCACCGAGTTAAACCGACAATGCCTTCAGTTCCTTTGAAGTTCAAAGGTTGACATTTCATGAAGTCAGCGTAGAAACAAGGGCGTGTAGTTTGCACATTTCCTTCGGTCATCTCCCCTTGAATTGTGCTTGCGTCCTCCATGGTTAGTTTCGCTGAAGAGCTGAATCAATCATAGCTTGTAACGGATATCCTGAGTCATGTTTTGGGTTGGATGTTGAGTTAGGATGGAATTCGAAATGTCCACGTCTGTCAACAGGTGCCATGATTTGTCTAAATCACCAGAGACAAAATGTAAGATCATAATCGTGACAAGATATACAATAATTTATAGATGAGAAAACAACACAAGAGAGGTATATAGTACAACATAACACATTTATTTCTTTCATAACTTGGAAAATTTTCACATGAAATAGTTTCTGATTACACAAAATATAATACAAAAGATCTAAGGCTATGCTAGACTGGAAAACCCCTAATACTTAACATGCCTGTACAACGACCTAGCAAGACAAAATAACATAAACTACTAGACGTGACTGTCAGCATCCCCAGAAGCATCGTGGTGATCTAGACTCCTAGCATCCTGGCTGGCTGTCTAACTCGTCTGCTGCCTCGCAGATGCTAGCAACCGGTCTGCATGTCCCCCATCTCTACGTCTCATGTCCACTCATCACTCGATAGATCTCCTACCGACAGCTCCTGACGCCTACTGTCAGTCACATCGATAGCGCTGCATCTATCAGCCTGCTGCATCCTGGAAACAGTCTCAAATACCTGGTACTGCGTCTGAATGAGAGAACTTTGCAGCTTATATTTGCCTGATGTGCCTGGAATGGGTCTCTGTGCATAGTGCAAGAATCAACGGTAGGTCTGAAGCTCCTGATGGGTCGCCCTGACTCATCCTACAAGTGAGCCTAAGCCTCTCGGGAAGCATAGGCCTCCTCCTCTACAATCCATACTGTCTCTTGGAGAGTCATCCTATCCCCCATAAGTAAGTCGACCCGTTGTGAGTCCATAGCGACTCGCTGTGATATACGAGTCCTACCATCCTGAGCATCCTCTAGTAAAGCATACAAGTCCTGTGTATCACGCTCATGGAGGCTTTCAGCAAGCTCTGTAACCCTAGTATTGACCTCTCCCACGGTCATAGGTGCTATCTCAGGAACTGCCTCTTCCAGATCTACCCAAGTATCCCACCAAATACCATACCCAACCTACTAATTCACCCAGTCCTCCTCCTAGCTTATAGCATCTACTGTGCCCACAAACAACCATAATAATACCCTCGTCCTTCTTTATAGGTCTAGCAGTAGAATCCTCTTGATCTCGTACCTAGAGCCCTAAGCAAACAAGTACGACCTCTTGCGAGGTGAGCATGCTCAGTACTTGGAATAGTCATCCCTATCGTCCAACAGGTAATAGGTAGTAATAGAGATTTGTGGTAGTGTGGTAGTAGATGTGATGGTAAGCGCAGTAACCGCGATCAACAAGGGCCTGGTGGAGTCTAGTCCTGAGTGTCTGGATGGTTGGACACCCAATGAAGGAAGTAATTGTGATGCAACAGGTTGGTGGTGATGAAAGTGCAGGTGGGGTCGTGCACCTAGCAAGGCGCTCTCCTGCAGAGGGTGGTGATAGTGAGATAGGTGGTGATGGTAATGGAGTAGTCATGGCTAGAAGTCTCTCAACTTCTACCTCTGTTGGAAGGGATATGGAAGCCTAAAGCCGGACAGTAATCCTAGCTCCAGTGGTAGAAATGTCAGTGGAGGGTGGTGGTATAACAGGCTATGTTCCCTCAGGTGGGGAACACAAGCTCAACAGTAGGTACAACGACAGCAGAGTCAGCCAGAGCTTAGTGCGCCTCCTCCTCCCCTTCATCCTCATCGTCCTTATCCTCATCATTAGCGTCATCCTTAGATGAATCGTCGTCATCATCATCTCCATCATCTCCCCCGTCTATAGGATAGTCAACCGGACCATCCTCGGTCTCATCATCCTCATACTCCTCTGGATCCTCTTCTGGATCCGACTCAACAACATATCCTGGTGACTCAGCAGTAGGTGAAACAACAGGAGGTAATGGCTGCTCCTCAACCGGAAACACATTCTCATCCTCCAATGGTATATACTCATGGTATATAGGCTCTAGCACATAGTCAGGACCATGTGCCTATATGAACATAGGCTCACGCTCATCCTTGTCCTGTGGTACTGGAGGTGTCTGTAGATCCTCTGGGCCTGGTATGTAATCCGGTGATGGTGGGACTACCGACTGTATAGGGAGTCCATCGTATCCTAATACGATGACTCATGGAGAACCACCATCAGATATCTCCTCATCGGCTCCCCA
>BQNB010021448.1:0-52405 GCA_026074375.1 Tanacetum coccineum | reverse complement strand
TATCTTGTGTTGTTGATCTGAGAAGTAACACGCCCCGGACCCTTATTCCGCTGCGACCCAATTTGGGGGTGTTACACCTCTTCTTAAAATATTAGACAGAACAAATTATCCAAATCTTCTTTAGATGGAGTATTCATTGTGTCTGCTAATGAAGTATTATTATTGAATCGTTGGAACACGGGTTCTAAACAGTCATGTTCAGAAGCCATAACTTGACATGAATGGTTTCTATAATCTTTTTGGTGCGTCGGTTATAGATTCGAAACCCTTTTGATGTTTCCGAATAAACAATAAAAACCCTAATGTCTGCTTTTGATTTCATTTTTCCAAGATCATATCGGTTATTTGTTGGTAACACAATGAGCCAAACACATGAAAATACTCAACATTCGGCTTTCGTTCGCGTAATAGCTCATAAGGTGTTTTGTTATGTCGTGTATGAATGATTGATCGATTTTGAGTAAAACAAGCTGTAGCCACCGCTTCAGCCCAAAGAAATTCAGGTAATCGAGAAAAGATAAGCATTGTTCTAGCAGCCTCAACAAGAGTATGATTACGTCTTTCAACCACTCTATTTTGCTGAGGCGTACGAGCTGTTGAAAATTGTTGCATGATGCCTAACTTTTCATAATGAGCTTTAAGAGTTGCATTTTTGAATTCAGTACCATTATCAGTACGAATCTGGCAAACTTTGGCTTTATAATTCAGTTAAGCTTGAGCAATGAATTTCTTTATAATATCTGGAGTTTCGTCTTTTGAATGAAGAAAGTAAACCCATGTATATCGAGAATCATCATCTACTATCATAAGAATATACTTCTTTCCATTGATCGAAGCTACCCTCATTGGACCGCATAAATCCATATGAAGTAATTCTAATTTGGAGTGATCACTTGGAACCAATTTGGGTAGATGATAAGCTTTCTTGCTTTTTCCTCTTTCATAAGCAAAACAAAGGTGATCCTTTCCATATTTGAACTTTGGAAGACCATCAACCAAGTCAAGTCTGGTAGGATCGTCTATGGTACCGAAATTAAGATGTGAAACTCGACGGTGCCATAACCATGAATTTGTCGAGGTTGCTTTGGACATCTGACAAACAGGAGAAGAAGCAGCCATGTCAGAAAAGGAGATAGTATACAAATTCGATTCGCGTCCTCCTGTGAGCAAATCATCTCCTTCCAGATTTCGCACGTAACATGTCTTGGAACGAAAAGCCACTTCTAAATCACCATCACAAAATTGCCCAACGCTAAAGAGATTATGTCCAAGACCTTCAACATAATATACATGACAAATAGTGATATTGCCCTGTATATAATCGCCATAGCCTGTGATTGCTGCAAAATTATCATTTCCAAAGCGAACGGTGCCTATGAATTTCTCAATGAAATTTTTCAGCAGTGATCGATCACCCGTCATATGCTTTGAACAACCACTGTCAACAATCCACAGAACGATCTGGACTACCTGCAACACAAGAAGAACCAACACATGGACAAGTGGGCAATTTAACTACCCATTTCATAACAGAACCGATGGTTTCTCAGATGAACGACTATTATGAACATTCAGAGTTGTGTTAATAGGAGACCAAACAACATTTGGTTGTGATTCAAACCACTTTTGCCAAATTCGACTTGTTCGAATTTTGTTCTTCATGTATATGCTTAAAGAGTTATCTCTCAAATTTTGTTTCTTTGTCTTAGAAGCACTAGAGACCTTATGTTTAGCTTTTGAGGCACTTCCTACATCAATCTTAGGTTTGGAGACTACAGAAGTAGTATCTAAAGACTTAGATTGTGTCAACTTCTCAGAAAACCTAGTCTTAAGAACTACATAAGTAGTGTCTGAAGATTTTGGTGTTCTAGAATTAGTGGATAAGGCTCTACGAACATTCGAATGCACATTTAATTTATATTTTGCAAGACATTTATCATGACATGGAATAAACACATTTTGCATACAAGAAACACATAACAGAGTTTTTGCTTTAGCAGCATTTGCAACATTAACATCATTTACATTCTCTTTGTTTAAGATAACATTTGCAGATGTATTATCTGTTTGCTTATTTTTCCTAACATAAACTGCTACTTTCTTTGCTGAATTCTTAAAGTTAGCTAAGACACTGTTCTTGGCATGTGAATCTCTATTAATTGGTCTTCTAACACTAGATGCAACATTCATTCCTGTAGAAGATAAATCACTCTTAGCTTCATTTGTTTATGATTTTTGTGTTGTGACAACTCTGTATATTCCAGGTACTATGACATATTTGTTTGAATTTGCCCCTCTTTGTTTGTCAGGTGAAGTCTGTAAAGTGACTAGTTTTGACACTAGATGTTTTTCTTTTATCTTTGAAACAACCGTTTTCTTTTGAAAAACTTGTTGTTTTGCGATGTGACACAAAGAAGATTTTGAGAAACATTTGTCATGTCAAACTTAGTATTTACAGACTTACCTTTTTCAACAGTTTCCAATCTAGTTTTTAACTCATATATGGTACTTAAAAGATTCTGATTCTCAGCACGAATAACACCATATGCATATGTTTTCTCAAATACATGTTTAATTAATTCATCCATTTCTTTTTGAGATTGAGACCGTGTCTTTTTGATTGAATTGAAAAGCTTTTGATATTCTAATTTTACATTGTCTTGTTCTTTTATCAAAGATTGCACTTGAAACTCCAAAGACACGTTCTCATTATCAAGTTTCTCCATCTTTGAAATCCAAGAGTAATCAAGAGGATTTGTGTTTTTATTATTCAAAGTTGACTCCCATTTATGTTTTTCTTTTTCATGTTGTAACTTTAATTCAAAATCAACACTTTGCTTTTGACATCTTTGAACATCTTTTTCAAGAATTTTTATTTTTGCTTGCAAACCCTCTTGAATCTCAATGGAATTCTTTTTGATTTGTTCAATTTCAGCATGTAAGGAATTATCTACGCATTCATGATTTAACAACACACTTATTTCTACTTCATGCCTGAGGGATGCTTCCACAAGTTGATCTTTTAAAAAATCATTTTGCTTCTCTATTTCACAAAGTTCACTTTCTGTAGACTCAAAAACTTCTTTCATTTCTTTTATATCCCTTTAAAATAGTTTCCTAAAGAATTCAAAATAGAACTGCAACTTGTTAACAATCGATTTGACTTGATCTTGACAAAAATCATTGAGTTGTATTTCTTTAGGAGATGTGTAAAAAATGCTTGCTCTTTTGCAATTCTTTTAAATTAACCGAGACAACGTTTGAAAACAAATTTTCATTTTATCCAATTGTATGATCAAAGGTGACTCACTCGGCATTGATGCCGGTACAAAAGAAGTTGCATTTGGAGTCTTGTTAGAAGGAATAAAAGAAGATGGAAAATATTTTTGCTCAGCAGAAAGTTCTTTTCTTTTTGAGGAACAAAGTCTTTATAAAGATCATTTATTTGTTTGTAATCAATTGTCCAACAATTCTGTTTGTTTGCAACAACAATTGGATCATTCATTTTTTCTGTCATTTTTTGTTGGCTTTTCAAAGCATCATCAAGAGTGTTCTCAGTATCCATTCAAAGGAATTTCTGAATTACTCAAACTAGAGGCAAGATATAACTTTGGACATTGAGAAATTGCTTGCTTGAGTGTATAAGGATTTGGGTACCCCAAACCATGTTTTAATTGTGAATCATACACAGACAATGGCTTTGGTCCAAGCATAAACATTCCTTGTAAGGAATTTCCAAGTTTCAATATTAGATCAACATTCTTTTTAAGTTTGGCCTCGAGATCTAGAATAGTGTCATGATAACGATCCTCATTTTTACTTATTTGTCTTTTTAAAATTAAATGAGTCTTTTGAAGTTCCTCATTTTTCCGCTTGTAATCAGTGACAGCTAAATCTAATTTATCTCGTTGTTTTTCTAGATCTCGAATGATATCTCGATCACGAACAAATTGAGATTGAGCTTGTTGATTAAAATGTTTTGCTTGTCTATCAGCCTTAAGAAATTCGTTGAGATAATTGTTATCCCATTTGATGTTTTCCAAAACCCGAACCCTTTCCTTATACAACTCAAGCTGACTAGTCAAAGTAGGGTTTTGTTGTTGGACTTTTTGAGCAAATAATTATTGTTTCTCAGCTTCCTTATATGCATTTCTAGCTAGTTGCTCTAACACATATAGTTTAGGAACATGTGTATCTTTTTCAACACTGCTACTATTAACATTTCCATTTGGTTCATCAAATATAATATTGCTATCAATTTGATCATCACCAATTGTACTGTTAATAATTTTAGTATGAGTTGGATACATTTGTTCTTGATTATCTTTGATGGATGAAGATTGTACCTCACTAATACATGCAGAATCATAGCTTGGCCCAACATCAGAAGTATTATCGGCCGGTTGAATTCTGGCCATTAAGCATATGTTTGCACTGAGTTCTTTAATTTCATCCATCCTTGAAGCATCAGCAAAGAGAAAATCATTATGTTCGTCGGTAAGAATTACTCCAGCTTCATCCTGTTTTACCAGCAACATTTGTTCCATGAATTACTTTGAATCCCGAACTTTTGGCTTTGGACAATTCCTAGCATAATGTCCTTTTCCACTATAGTTGTAGCATTGAACAGTTGAAGTATTTCCTGGAGATGAAGTTCGAAGAGTCCTTTGAACATTTTCGGTGTCATTTTGAGCATTAGATCCCTCAACCACTTCCTCTTGAACATAAGCACATTTAGTATTTCTTCCAGTATTACCAGAGTTCCTGCTTTGAATATTCACCCTATCTCCTTGAATAATTGCTTGGTTTCTGGTGTTGGATGAAGTACGAAGATGATTATTTGTCGGATTAGAGAAGTTTTGAGTAATGGCTCGAGCAAGTAACAACATTGCAGAGGCTAAGGGATCTTCAGAATTGGTTTGAACATCATCCTGCTGATACTCATCGTCATAATCAACCACAGACGTAGGGTGTGTAACATAATAAGATGAAGTATTTCTGGAAGATGAACCCGTGTGTGCTACTAGAGCCAAAGGATCATGAGACTTTTATAACTTCTTTGCTCGTGATGCATTAACTAGTTTCTTGAATTGCTAAAGGTAATCAAAGAGATCATCAAATGAATCCACTGTCAAACGTTTAGCAAGACGAACTTGGGTGACATATTTCAACCATTCTGGTTGCAAGCTATTCAGGAACTTTGTGTTAACTCTGACAATTGGAAAAATCATTTTATTTCGTTCCAAATCATTCATTAACTGCGCAAAGCGGTTGTAGACAGAAACAAGTGCTTCCCCTGGTTCAACAACAAACTGATCAAATTCGTTCATAAAATGAGTTTCTTTGTCAACTTGGTTTTGTATAGTACCCCTCATCAGATGTTCAACTCTTTTCCACATTTCCTTAGCCATAGTGCAAGCAACCACAAAGTTGTAAATTTCATTTGGCATAGAAAGTAGAATCAAATTCATGAGCTCCATTTCAGCATCATAGTGCAATAACGCATCACCATGTAAATCCTCTGCCATCTGCAGTTTTGGTACTGTCGAATCACTAGAAACGAACATTTGAAACTGATAAGGACCTTCATCAAGTGCTTTGTTAAGCCACTTTTGGTTTTCTCTCTTTCGATTTATATATCGTCTAAATCTACTTGCCCATGGTATATAACTACCCCTTTCAAGCATGGGAGGCCTAGTCTCAGAACCAGCATCAGCGAGGGATTGTTGATATGTTTTGGATGTCGACATGTCTTTATGATTCAAAGATTGGATCTTTGCAAATGAAAATGAGTGATTTTGGTGAGAAAAATTCCAAACTCGGTAACAATTGTCAAATTCGAACAACACTATTCTCGAATATCAAGTAGTCTGAAACTCGGTACACTTCTCGGACAGAACTAAAACTCGGACTAAGAATACTATCAAACTTGGTACTCTTACAACGTAGTAAACTCGGAAATACTCTAAATAAAAAATTGATTAACTTGTTTTATTTCAAAAAATTGATTTAATCAAACTCGATAGAATCGAATTTTGAACAAATCCTTATGATATAGATGAACAAGAACCACAATCTCGACAGAACCGAAATTTATGATGTCTTAATAATCCAAAACACTTAAATCACCAAATTCGATAGAACCGAATTTGATTTCCGAGTTTAGTAATTACGATTTTGTGTTTCAAAAACCCAATTCACGATACAACCGTGAACTTGTAATTTTTAAAGACTTTGTAAGCTTATTTCTGAGATTAACTAACTAAATCCTGATTCACACTTTTCGATAAAACCGAAAAATGTATGAATACTTATGAAACTCGATAGGCAACCGAGTTTATCAATAAGCACCTAATATACGTTTTTGATAGAACCGAAAATGCGTATATATCTATTACAACACTTTTTCTACCGAAACTAAACTAATAACGATACAAAAACTTCCAAAAATGTAAAGAAATGATCCGAAACTACTACAACTCCTTCCGAGAATGATAAAACACTTCCGAAAATGCAAACTCCATAAGAATTCGTCAAATCAAATCCAGTAGAATACTCGATAACATGCAAATACTCGAAATAACTGCCAAAATACCACTCGAAAGATAAAAAATCTCAACCGAATTCATCAAATTGCATCGTGAGGTTCTCGAATGTGTAAAAAACTCACAAATCGAATCACTCTAATTCTCTAATGGCGTATGATACCACTTGTTAGGTCTTGTTTATCTTGAATCATACATGATCATCAATGAAAGCTATAAGAGAATAGTAGAGGAAGGCAAGTATTTAATTTTCAAATAATATAAAAAGGAGGGAAAAATGGAAAAGATTATTGCAAGGCTTAACCCCTTAATGTTGAATAAGAGGGGTATTTATAGGAGAGGGAAGGAAGCTTCCCTTTCTTTATTTTTCTAATGTTTCACTTCTAGTCCCTAGACTTTGGAAATTATGCTATTTCTTACTTTTAGCATAATAAACCTTATTACAAGCTACATTATTCTTAACAAAATAAAGACTATTGACTAAATATAATAAAACCACATAATCGACACTTTTTTTGAACCTAACATGGTGAGTTGGTCAACAATCACCCAAATGGTGTCATAACCTTGTGACGACTTAGAAAGCTTCGTGATAAAATCCATAGTGATATTATCCCACTTCCATTGAGGTATCTCGGGTTGCACCAACAAACCCGATGGCCTTTGGGGTTCAGCCTTGACCTTAGCACATGTCAGGCATTTGCTAACATAGGTGGCGATGTCGTCCTTCATATTGGGCCACCAATATAGCTTCTTCATGTCCTGCTACATCTTGTCAGAACCTGGATGGATAGAGTATTTTGACTTGTAGGACTCGTGCATGATTACAGTCCCCAAATCACCATAACATGGTAACCAACTCCTGCCATTTAAGCATAGAGTTCCATCTGCGCGGGGTTCCAAGTTCTCCTTCGGTATATCTTTCCTGATCATACCTTCTACATCTTTGTTTTTGAGCTTCTCTGGTTTCTGTGCCTCTATTTGAGCTTCCAGAACTTGTTTATGGAGATTCAAACCAATAGTCATGATAAGGCTCGAACCCGTAATGGCTTATTCTGTTCTTTACGGCTTAAGGCATCGGCCACTACGTTTGCTTTCCCCGGGTGGTAACATATTTCACAATCTTAATCGATGAGCAACTCTAACCAACGACGTTGCCTCATGTTCAGCTCCTTTTGATCAAGAATATGTTGTAAACTCTTATGATCTTATGTATTGAATGAACAGGCCTATACACAATGGTTTACGCGTACAATAGGTGTCTCAAATTTTTGAGGAGCAAACCCTACCGATCCAAGTTCCAGAATCATGAGTCTTATAGTTCTTCTCAATGAAATTTTTCTATGGCGTGAATGCCATAAGCAATTACTTATCCCTTTGACATTACTACAACACCCAATCCTTTATGAGAAGCATCGCAATAGACCACAAAATCCTCGCTTTCCTTCGATGGTAGAGCCACCATTGGCGCACTACACAACTTCTGCTTTATTAACTGGAAGGCGGCTTTTCTCCTTGTCAACCCAATCAAACTTAACGTAAAAAATCCTTTGATGAATCTTTAGTAATACCCAGCAAGACCTAAAAATTTATGAATCTTCATTGGTGTTTTAGGAGATGCCCAATGTTTTATAGATTCGATCTTGGCGGGATCCACATGAATGCCTTGACTATCAATCACGTGGCCGAGAAATTGTACCTTAGGAATCCAAAATTTACATTTAGAGAACTTAGCATACAACTTCTCTTTCTTAAGCAATTCCAGAATTGCCTTAAGATGTTCTTCATGTTCCTTGAATAGATAAGGATATCATCAATAAAGACAATCACAAACTTATTCAAATATGACTTGCACACTCGATTCATGAGATCCATAAATACCGTCGATGCGTTCGTCAAACCAAATGGCATAACTTGGAACTCGTAATGACCATATTGAGTTCTGAATGTCGTCTTCAGAATATCTTCTTTACGTACTCGAAGCTGGTGATAACCTGATCGCAAGTCTATCTTAGAATAAACACTAGATCCTTGTAGCTGGTCAAATAAATCATCAATCCTTGGGAGTGGATAACGATTCTTCACCGTTAGCTTGTTCAGTTCTCGGTAGTCGATGCACATTCGAAATGATCCATCCTTCTTCTTAACAAACAAGACTGGAGCTCCCCAAGGTGAGGAACTGGGCCTTATAAAGCCTTTGTCGGATAGCTCCTTTAGTTGGTCCGACAATTCTTTCATTTCAGATGGAGCTAATCGGTAAGGTGCATGTGCTACAAGTGCAGCACCAGATATCAAATTGATTTGGAATTCCACTTGTCGAGTCGGTGGAAGACCCGACAAGTCCTCAGGAAATACCTCAAGAAAATCTCGAACGATCGGTACGTCCTCAAGTCGCTTCTCCTCCAACTTGTCTTCAGTCTCCTTTGTAGTAACATGTGCCAAAAAGACATGACATCCTTTTAGCATGTACTTCTGTGTTTTAGTGCACGAGATGATGTTTAAACGAGTCTCGTTTCCTCGGTTGCTTCCGTCACCATGACCAATTAAGGTTTCATTTCCCCAGGGAATACGAACGATTTTCTCGGCACAAACAATGATAGCTTGGTACTTTGCCAACCAATCCATACCAATTATGGTGTCAAAACTACCAAGTTCTATGGGCATTAAGTCGATATTGAATGGATGATTTAATAAGTTTAATGTAAAACCCTGAATGATAGTGTTTAACCTAATTATTCTCTTGTCAGCTCGTTAAACATCATAATAATGATCTAAGGTAGTTGGTGTGATATCAATTTGGGAGCTAAATGTAGTAGACACAAAACTCCTATCAGAACCAGTATCAAATAAGATAGAAGCATAGCGGTTGTTTAGAAGGAACGTACCCATAATGACGTTTGAGTCTGGGTTTGTCCCTGCATGGCCTACCGCATACACTTTTGCTGGAGCATTGCCATTTCCACCTTGATTACCACGGTTGTTGTTCTTCAACTTTGGACACTCCCTCTTGAAATGTCCCTGGGCTCCGCATTCAAAGCATGTAGCTTTCTGACCTGCCCCAGTGCCCCTTTGGTTGTTAGCAGTATTGGCATTTGCGGTACTCCTACAGTCACAGGCCAGATGGCCAACTCTGTTGCACTTGTTGCATTTTGGAGCACACTGACCATCATGGTGATAGTTGCATTTAGAGCATAGAGGTTTAGATCCTCCGTAAGGTTTCTTCTCACCAGACCCGGCAGTGTAAGCCCTGCCAGTGTTCTGCCTCTTGTTCTGTTGTTATTGGTTATCATCTTGCTTCCTTTTGTTTTCACTTTGACGTTCAGAAAAAGTGCGGATCTTCTTGTCCATCAGCTCAGTTGCAAACTCAATTGCATCCTGCATGGTATTTGGCTTAGATGCCATTACACTTCTGTGAATCATGTCGGGCAAACCACTGACATACCTCTCAATTTTATCCGACTCTTCAGGAAACATCCTAGCACACATCAATGCCAGTTCCTGAAAACATTGGTTACAGCTTACCACATCGGTACCTTTAACCTTCAGATTCCACATCTCAACCTCCAGCTTCTTAATCTCGCTTCTTGGATAGTACTTGTCGGTCATCATCTTTTTTAGGTTTATCGAAGTCATTACATAAGCAACATCATGACCAACAATCCTAACATGGGAGTTCCAACACGTTAGAGCACTTCCAAGAAGAGTACAAGTGGTAAACTTGATTTGGTTTTCCACAGTGCAGTTGCTTATACGGAACACAGTTTCCATTCTTTCAAACCACTGAGTCAACTCGACAACTCCTTCAGTACCCTTAAAATATAGGAGTTTGCATTTCATGAAGTCTGGGTAAGTGCACTCACGAGCAAGAGGAGCTTGTCTCCTTCCACCCATTCTCGAATCATGGCTGTCTTCGCCATTTCCACTTCTGGTGGCCTCACGTTCCGCCAACACGTCAGCAACTCATTGGGCAATTAATCTCTTAAGTTGCTCATCAGTTACAGAAGTAGTGGGGGTAGTTGTTGTGGCTGGGGTGGTTCTGGTTTTGGGTGCTTTCCTTGGAGGCATTTTCTTCAAATCATAAGAAAATATAATACCCGTTAGATTTCATACAAATCATAACCATGACATGACATATACACAATAAATAAAGTGAGATCACATCACACAGTGAAGTATACAACTGAATTGAAATTAACAATGGTGTAGCTAAATAGACATTCATTCATAATAAATTCAATTACAGACATGACATAATACATCCCTTCCATATATAATCTGGAAAACATACATGATCAGTTCGGTTACAAAATGATCACTACCATTAGGTTACAAGATGAAAATAAAACTTAGAGCCTTACTAGCCGGGAGTTACCCCATAATACTTAGTAGGCTATACAACATAGCTAAGACATAACCATATCTAAGAACTACTACCGGCCTCCTCCGGTACATCAAGATGTGCTGGATCCCTAGCAGGTGTCTGCTGACTCTGTAGTGCTGCCATCTGAGTCTATAATATCCTCAGCAGAGTTAGTGCTTTTGTGAGCTGTGCCTGTCGTCTATAGTTTGCAGCCCACAAATCTCCAATGTCGGTCTGCTATGCTAAAACCGTAGTCCGTAGTGCGCTAACATCAGAGCGTGCCGTATCACTAGCATCCATTGACTCTAACTAAGCCTTACGAGAAGCTCTGGCCTCACTCTCCATAAGTCTAGCTGTGCAAGCATGGGCGCGCCTATCTCTATGTAGCAAGTTTAGCTGACCGCTCATCAATGATCTATCATCCTGTGCATCGTCAAGTCTCCCATAAATCTCATTAGTGTCCTGCCTAACAGTCGTGACAAAATTGGTCATCCTCTGACCCAACTCTGCCATATCAATCGCTGGTATCTCCTCTGCAATCTCATTTGGATCCTCCCAAATATTAGTAATCCCGTAACCTATCTCCCTATCTGGGTCACTTCTAATCTTAGCATCCAGAGTGCCAACAAAACCATAATCTGCTCTAAAGCCTCTAGTAGGCCTAGCAGTAGGAGCAGATAAGCTCGCCCCGATCTCATATCTAAGACAAGGAGCAATGCACAACCTCTTTCGAGACGATAACGTAACCTCAAGAACATCCGCTCTATAATAAGTAGAGGGCAGAACCAAGGGTGGTGATGATGTAGGTAATGGTATAGATAAAAGTGGTAGTGTCCCTGATGGTGGTGTCTTTGATGGTAATGTCTTAGATCGAGGTGCTAAGATGTAGGTGGATGGTGCAACAGCTCTCATCATGACCATAGATGCTCTGGTATGTGGAAGTACAATAGGTGGTGGTAATGGATAGGAAGTAGATGGTGACTCGGCTCTCAACCGGATCATAGCAGCTCTGTATCCTAATGGATGAGTAGGACTAGCATGTAGTGGTGGAGGTGATATAGGTAATGGTGATGATACTGGTAGTGGTGGGGATGGTATTTACGGTAGTGGTGATGAGTATGATGTAAGTGGTGATGATGGCAGAGTAGATATGGCAAGTAGCCTGTCAACCTCTGCCTCAGACGAGAATGGAATAGGTGTCTGATCTCAGTTAGACATCCTGGCAGTGGTACGATATGCGAGTGGTGGGATGGAGTTGGCCGGAGCTAGGTGCTCCTCCTCCTCATCCTCGTCCTCCTCCTCGTCATCAACATCATCTCTGGAGGACTCCTCCTCATCATCAACATCATCATCTATGTCATTGGGGTAATCAGCTGGATCCTCCTCAGGATCCTCATTATCCTCCTCCGGATCCTCCTCAGGATCGGACTCAGTAATATAACCCGGTGAATCAGTAGTGGGTAAGACATCACCATGCAGTGGCTGCTCCTCAACTGGAAGCACATCATCCTCAGGTGGCATAAACTCTGGGTATACCGGCTCAGGAACAAAATCTGGTGGAGGTGGTGCCTTCTCTGGCTCCTTAGGGCCAGGCACGTAATCTAGTGATGGTGGGGCCTGAAGAGCGGCCTCCACATAAGCATAAGGGTCCTCTGGCATCATGGGAAGTCCATCGTATCCGTGTACAATGACTCTCGGAGATCCTATATCTGACAAATCCTCGAACGAACTAGATACCTCCGTGTAAGTAACCGTGGAATCCTCTGAATCCGACATGACAAAATCTGAAAATCAAAAGTAGCTTATATAAGTATTAATATAAGACGCTTATAGTAATATACATAGTATATTATAACATGTATATCAATCATGAATGCATCTAGTCTAACCAACTAATGCAACACTAGTGTATGTATGTCCCGTGAAAACCCTTTGTATGAATGCAATGTTTGAAAACGGTTATAGTGCAAGTAAAAATATTTGACCTGGTTCTCTATAACCTAGGCTCTTGATACCAATCTGTAACACCCCCAAATTGGGTCGCAACAGAATATGGGTTGAGAGTGTTACTTCATAGATCAATAACACAAAATATATATGAGAACGACCATTAAAAGTCGTTTAAATCCGATACATTGGATTTAGCAAATTGTTTGTTACATAAGCCCGAAGCTTCACTTCTTCATTGTTCAAAATACAAAGATTTTAGTCTATAACAAATGTATCCTCAAAATGTAATGCAACCAAATCTTTAATGCATATGACTTCCAAAATAACGACCACCAATGTATCCCTTGTCTTGTACCTCATTGATCTCCTGAGAAAACATGCTTTAAAACGTCAACAATAATGTTGGTGAATTCATAGGTTTGTAAAATGTATAATGTAGGACCACAAGATTTCCCAAGTGTATGATAATGCAACATATGCAAACATCACAAAAATGAAATTACGTTTCCCTAAGCTCATGACACTGAAGCTTGACATGTATGAATTGCAATATAAATTGCCTACATTGCTCGTGATGATGTTCAACCCGAAACATCCCAAATCTGACATGGTATACGTTCGTTTGTCCAGCGATAGCTAATCGCCCGAACGGGGATGTCAATCCCAAATAGATCTATTTATAACATTCACGCTCACAACAAGTAATTGACAGTTCATGATAATGGGCTTAGAGGGTTATCGCTACTTAGGCAAACACGTAATCGTTAAAATGTGCGCTTGCGTCCAATTTGTAAAACATGCATATGTTTCTCACCCCAAAACTTGTAAATCATTACAAAAGTAAAACGTGGGGCTATGAACTCACCTCGAGTGAATGGATAACAAAGTATATCGGATGCGTGAAACACGTCACGTATGTGTCCGAGTGCAACCTAATTAATTATAGGTCGTATGAGTACTAAGTACTTTGAATAACTAATACCGTATATAATTCTATATAGCTACATCACCATCTAATTGTATTAGTGAAATAATATTTATAAAGTAAAAATGTTTATAAATATCACTTTAGTAAAAACGTCGTAACTTTCTCGTTTTAAGTCCGTTTTGTACGTTCTTTATGTCCACACTTTTGTATTAAAAAGATATATCAAAATATTACATTTTAATATTTTTAAGTCCTCTGATGAACAGTACTTTTTACTGTTCATGCACTTTTATAAATTTATTTTTATAAATTTAATTATCGTAATCTCGTAAAAGTCGTATCTTATTCGTTTTAACTCCGATTTTAGTGATTCTTTCGAGCACGTCTTCATAATTAAAAGTTCTATCTAACTAACATATTTTCCAAAAAGTTTCTGATGTGAACAGTAATTTGTTTTTATAAAATTATTTTTATAAAAGTATTTATTATCGTAAACATGAAAAATCCATAACTCCTTCGTTATTGATCAAATAATTATGATTCTTAATGTTTTGGAATCCTAAAAAAATGTACTTTCTATGAAAAATAATTATATATTTTTATCAGAAGTGGAAAATAATAAGTTTTTATAAAATTGTTTTTATAAAAGCTTTTATTATCGTAAAACTTGCAAATGGCGTATCTTCTTCGTTATAGTTCGGATTTTCGAGTTCTCTATATGCCTACGATCGTCATGACATGTAGTATTTTATAAAAACATAAATTAAATATCTTATTTTTGTGTTTAAAACAGAAAGTTTGGATCTTTTGGTTAAAATGTATATAAAACTTGTTTTTATAAGTTTTTAGTTTAGTAACTTTGTTACAAGTCCTCTATAACACCTATACTACAAGTCCCATGTATTTTATGTACTTTAGTCCATCATTTGTTCAAGTATTGTCCATAATAACAAGTCCTTATATCAATTTTACTTATAAACTTAATAAGTAGACTTTTTAAGCAACTAGTTTATATATACTTTTATAAACTAGACCATACTTGTATAATGCTTATTCTTATATTACAACATTATCTTAACATATGACAATGTATATTAAACCATGATCAAAAGTAAAATTCCATTTTACATGTTAATATATATCCTAGATGGTGATTTACTATATAAACATCATATACACATAAAATCACAAATGTAAAGAGTGTAAGGTTTTTAGATGACCTTAGGATAAAGTATGATGAAGAGTAACAAGATCTAAACCCTAGTTTAGATTCAAAACCCAAGCTTCCAATACTAAGAAAACCCTAATTTCATTAAACCCTAATCTTGAACTTTTCTTAATTAACCCTTGTAAATGCTAATTCAAGCCTTCAATACACCTTAGGATACCTTAGATATTGATGAGGTGTCATTTTATACACTTTTTCAGGGTCGTTTAACCCCCAAAATCATGTGTTTATGCCCAAAATAGGTACTTAATCGTTCCTTTTCAGGTATTTCTTATTTGGAAGACATTTGGATGAATTACACGTGACTTGGGCTCATTTGGAGAAGAAACAGACGAGATTACAAACCAACACCAAGACTCTTGAAGATTTGTGCTCACAAAGCCAGGAGACGGTGTCACAAGCCATACATGATGCCGTCACAACTCATCAAGTTACGGCGTCACATATTTCAAGATGGCGTCAGCCCGTACCGACTCAAACACAGATCTAGAAGATTAATTTTACGACGGCGTCGCCGTCGTGTCGATTTTCTTATATATACAAACCCGAATTTAGGGTTTTGAGTGTGTAACTTTAGAATAAAAAGAGGGTACGAACCCTAGTTCGTTTAGCAGTTGTAAGAGACGATTTTAGGGCCTAAAAACCCTATTGTACCTCTTCTAATTCCTGTTTTAATCAAGTAAGGTTTACTTAATCATTCAATATGTCTATGTGTTGTGTGATTTATTGCTCTTGCTTTATTCTTAACATGCTTGGCTAAACCTATTATTGTGTTTATTTATGATTGTATGAAACCTATAATGTAGATTTTAGTGGTGTTGCTTTTTATGATGGATGTGCACGTTAGGTCTTAGGGGCCATGTAATAGTCTTCATACTACCTTGCATGTGCATTGCTCTAGTGGCATACTAAGTAGACGGCGGGTTCGTGTAATTCATTCATGCTTTAGGAAATAATTACATAGATCATGACAACTGTGACAAGGCAACAACACTAGGAGAAGCAATCTAGGGAGTAATACATGATTAAATAGACACAATCTTTTATCTTATTGTTAACACCATTAGTTTAGATTATTATTTAGTTTAATAGCTAAAACCAAACCACTCTCTCTAATTATATGCTTTACCTACTTTCCATAAAATATAAAAATACAAAAATAATCTTCCCTCAACCTCTAGAATTCTGTTAGACCATGATCAAGCCTTCCTAACCTATTCCTCGAGTGAACGATAAACAACCCCGAGTCTTGCCCATACTACACTACAACAATTAGGTGCACTGCCAAGGGAGTTGTAAAACTTCTCGTGTAGAAGTCATATGACAACCACACATCAAGTTTTTGGCGTCGCCGCCTGGGGAATAGTTAGGTATTGATAGTTTAGCTTAGTTCTACTTGCTTGAATCCTTTCAAGTAAGATTTCATTCCCGCATATTAGCTTTCTTGTAGCCTATCTTTTCTTCATGTTAATTGTTTCGTAACCCATTCTCGTCAACCACCATAGGAGACGAGAATCCTATCCGTACTCTAGGAGATTACTCCAGACCAAGCCACGAGGGCTATAGGAATACCATCGAGCTCCCCGAAGGGAACAACGTGGTACCTCTTCGATCCGACACCATCCGGTTGGTGCAAAACGGATGCTCATTCCACGGACTACGGTCCGAGGATCCAAATCAACACCTTAAGGATTTCCTTAAACTTGTGGACTTACTTGACCTTGATGGTGAAAATAGGGAAAGAACGCGCCTGCATTTATATTAATTTTCCCTACGCGATCAAGCTAGTAATTGGCTTGAACGCCTTCCAGCAGGATCCATCTCCACCTGGGAGGATCTTACTACCCGATTCCTTGCTCATTTCTTTCTACCGGGAAGGACCACAAAACTCCGCAATGATATCCTGATGTTCCAACAACATCATGGAGAATCTCTATCCGAAGCATGGACTTGTTTCAAGGACTTACTCCAAAAAGTCCCTCATCATGGCATCGATCTTTGGCTCCAAGTCTAAAATTTTTATAACCATGTCAATCCCGTCACAAGACGAACCATTGACCAATCGGCCGGTGGTAAGCTTCGTGACCTCAACCCCGAAGAATCCTAGGCAATATTAGAGGACCTCGCCCTCTATGACAATGAAAGTTGGAACGACCCAAGGTATTTCGCTAAGCCGGTCAAGGCAATCGCATTGCCTCAAGATGCCCCGAGTACATCCGACCGCCATCTAATCGAGCTCAAAAATCAAGTCCAACGCTTGATGGAAGCTCATCTTGCTCTGACACAACCTACCCAAGTGAACAAAATCACTACCCCATATGAAATCTACTGTGGTACCCACGACATTCAGTGTTGCTGGAAAACCCCGAACAAGCCTTCGTTAAATACGCATCCTCGCGTACCGATGAAGCGGTGGTAAGTGGTATACCTTTAAGCCCGAGCAAAACAATCTTGGTGACACCTACAATCCATCATGGAGAAGTCACCCGAATCTTAGGTGGAGACAACCTCAAAACTCCCAAAATAATCTCTCAAACCCACCTAACTGATTCTAACCCAACGGTTCGATCCCGAACCGTCCCTTTAACAATCGTCCTCAAAATTTCAACAATCAATCAAATATAGAAGGATTGGTTTCTGAATTCATGGCATCTTAAGATGCTAGACTTTCTAAGTTTAAAGCCGATTTCAAACAATAACAAAGCGAGATGACCAACAAAATTGACACTGTGCTGAAGGCTATCACCGACTGAATAGCGGGCACACTACCTAGTGATATAGTTAAGAACCTGAAATTGGGGAACCATCCAGTTTCGTCTACTCGTTCCTACCCAACAATGGACCCGCAATGCTCAACACAAATCCATGATTCGATTAACACCATCACAATCCACCCCAAGCAGCCCAAAGAATCTCAAGTTAATAGATCGGAAGTCGATATTGAAGAAGATAACTCCAGAGACACCAACTCTAACCCACACCCACAACCTAATCCATTCGCATCCATCGCCACTGAACAAGTGTGAAAACTAAACTCGATGCTCAAATCACTCGGATTAGTCCCCCAATCCTCTAATACAAAATTTATCTGCTCTAAAGAGGATGATGCTGAAGTAATGTTCTCGAGATTATACGAGATGATGAACCCCAAAATAAGGATCCCCATGAAGTAGAAGGGGCGACAACTGAAGAACCAGTAGTGGAGTACTTCGACACTTTCCCGACTAGAGATGAATTGACTTACCATAGGTACCTAATGAGTGGCCCAATCTATTCAATATTTCTTAGAAACTCTATCATTATGGAAGGATGCCCCTACAACCTTAAGATACCATGCAATATTGGACATATGCATATCGAAAAGGCTTACATTAACCTCAACTCTCCTCTTAACATCATGACCCGAATAATGTATAACTAGATCATAAAAAGAAAACTTAACCCTAGGGAAGATGCAAATGGAGGAATTATCAATTTCACAGGTAGGATCAAAGGAATGCATGTCTTTGTTGGAAACTTCACCTATGTCATAGACTTCATGATTATCAAGGATATTAGTTTAATTCTAGACCCTAGGTTGTCACAAGTGGTACTTGGGAGACATTTTATAGAAATATCCAACATGACTCATGACCTACCCGAAGGTGTTGTTAGATTCATTAGAGGGGCCGATGAAGTTCCCCCTAAGATAGAATAATACGATTCTCTGTCAGACATAGAAAAAAAGCATACCAAATCAGTCTATCTTAGGAACGAAGAAGATAAAAAAAGAGGAGTAGAGTATGTGATGAGCAAAAAAGGAATGCCTAAAGCTTGGACCCGAATACCTAACAGGGGTAGATGACGAAGGAGAAGTCACGTAAGGACGTGTAACTTCGAGTCTAGCTACAAGACTCGTTAATAAAGAAAAGCGCTTCTTGGGAGGCAACCTAATTTTATTTTCCTGCTCAAATTAGGAGTGTCATGTGTGTTTTAATTCTTTATTGTTTGTTTTGTTATGTTTGAACTATATTGTAATCATGCATTATTAATAAAGAAAAGCATTTCTTGTGGTAGGAAAACTCCAATTTACTTTTCCCCGCAATTTAGGAGGTGTCATGTGTGTTTTAATCTTTTAGTTTGTGTTATTATGTTTGAATTATCTTATAATCATGCTTGTATTGTCTTTAACCTCGTCTTTATTTCAATCAAAGGTATTTTGCAAACAATAAGTGTAGGGGAATTTATCCGGCTTTTGAGCCAAAATTCAAACATGTTGAATAAATTGTTTAGATTAATTCGCGTCAGTTTCGAGTCATATGATTGAATTGTTAAATCTTTAGGTTTTGTTACAACATTTATACAGGGAACTAATACTTATGGAATCAAGTGCAGGAAGTTTTTCATCAAAAACTAAACAAATTTTGTTTTACAGAACGGGTGGAGACGGGTCTACTCGGATTTAAAAGTGACTCCGTCACCCCGACTCCTGTGACGGAGTCACACCAACCCTGACGGTGTCAAACGCCCAGGTCCAGAAAACTCAAAGTCTTTAATTATTTTTGAAAATAAAACTTGCACAACATTTAATATATGTATCCTTCTGTTATAAACCTGCAAAACCTAATGAGTTTAACAATTCTTTCATCCTATCTATCGAGTCGAACCCTAAATTCACATTGTATATTGGTAAAACGCACGTTTTATGCTTGGTATAGTTGTCTTTGTCTTTGATTATAGGTTATATTTGATGAGGAGAAGCTTGGAAGTTCTTAGGAAGTTTCATTGGATGATTCTCGGAGGACGATTTAACCAGTTATTGCATGTTTCTTCTCCATTATTGAGTAAACCAGGGGAGTACTAGTTTCTTTTCCTTGTTTTCTTTTCCCTTTATTTGTTTTAACGGGTACTTCTAGAGAACATTGGGGACAATGTTCAAAATAAGTGTAGGGGGAAATAAGCCTTAGAAACTATTCTTTTATTTGTCATTTGATTTGTCCTTAAAAAGATGGGTAATATATCGAAACTTAGCATAAAAGGGTGATTTTTACCAAAATTTAAATTTTTTTAGACACATACCCATGAAAACCAAGTAGTTCTAGGCGTCCCAGGGATAGGAATTTATAGACTGGCACAATAACCCTCAATAAAATTCCACATAAAAAATGTTAGAGGAGTCGCCTTAGATCTTGTAGGGGATTCGGGTACCCATCGTTGGTAACCCAATATGATTTTATCTTTACCCAGTTCGAGTTAAGGAGTGAGCAGTCACATGTGTCTATTCTGTCGTTACGGATGTGTACGTGTGGTCTTCGTCGCCTTTTCTGGAACCTGTACGGTGTTAGTGAAAAAATGTCCTATGCGTGTACCGGTAGCATATTAAATTCTAGAACTTGTTTTTATGAATGATCCCGAGGACCGAAATAGTAAGTATTAGGATTTGCTTGATAAGAGGCATTAGGAATAACCCATGTTTTAAACTTGTAAATGTTATGATGGTCACCGCGATCATCTAACTATCCCACACCCTTGCCATGCACTCATTATTAGTGCAGGATACCCTAGTACAACCCTCCGAGCCTATCCTTTTTCACGGTTCTTGTAATTTTTTGGTTAATCCAGACTATTAATGAAGAGCATTGTCACCCTTAAACCAATCGTTACACCTAAAAAAGCCTTAGCTTACCTTATATGTATTCGCCTTTAGTACATTATTGTGTTTTAACCCAAGTTAATTATTGTTAGGAAAATATTGTAAACAGACTTAATACTGTTAGTATTAAAGTTAAGTCTGTTAGTTCAAGTTAGTACTGATAGAGGAATAGTTAGTACTGTTAGTATAGAAGTTAAGTCTGGTTAGTAGCTAGTTAGTTGCCAGACTACTAAGTGTGACGTATTAGAGTTACTATGTTTAGTCTGAAACGTCTAAGTCTGGTTGTAATATTAGTATTAGTTATCATTAGCGTTCATCTAGGAGAGATAAAACATTATTCTTAAAGCGTTTAGGGTTCCTTAAAGTTATACAAAGGAACGTAGAATAGCATGTAAAACAAGACAGTTGATTGCTCATTCAACAATCAAATAGTAATAGTTAATAGCAAGTTTAGATTTTGTTCTTGTGTTCATCTCGTATCGATATTGATATTCCGCGGTCAATATTTGATATTTACTGTTTTTGTTCTTCATAGTATCTTTTGATTTATTCAAAGGACTATAGTCGTTTAAGGTCATTGAGATCTGATGGATAAGGACCTACAAGTGGTATCAGAGCCACCAAGGGGACTTTAACAAGATGAACATAGATTCAAAATCCTATTATTCACAAATAATCATGGCTGTCAACGATGATTTTTTCTTCATGAAGATGATGGAACTTTCTCTTCATGAGACTGCATCTTTGGCTGGATCACTACCTAGCATCAACAAAGGAGATGCTCCTGTACTAAACCACCACAAACATTACACCACAAATACACTTTAAACATCAAATGCCCGTTCTTCAAAAGATGATTATGATACAGTGGGGATGGAGATGGAACATTATCTTGAGTATATAGAAAATGAGGTGTGGTGGGGGGAGTGATTCAGAAATGGGAACTCTCAAAGAAGCGAGTCACCAAAGGTAAGGATGGTGTATTACAGGGTTCTTCCTCAACAACACAGGAAGTAACAATTTGCTGATGAGAAAGAAGAAGAAAAGGCTAGAACATTGCTGTTTAATAGCTGTTTCCAAAAGACTCATCTCAGGCTCGTTTTCATGGCTATGGATGATTGCCAAAGAGTTTTGGGCAGCTATCAGACAAGGTTTGGTCGCGTAATCGCTAACTCTAAGAAAAATGCAAAAGATGTTTTGCAACACAGTTTTGAGCAATTTTACCCTATCTTCTGTCGAAGGAAAGTTAGAGATAAGGGATGATAGGTTCCAAAAACTCTATCACAGTTGGAGCCTTGGTGTTGGTGTGTCCGTGTGAAGATGCAAATCACAGTTTTTTGAGGTCCCTCCTCTGCATGGGGACAGTCTAGGCCATGACAATGAGAACAAAGATAGAATATTGACATCTGTCAATAGCATGATTTATACAATAAATCTGAGTTTGGATTTGTACAAGACATCCAAAAGACATCATCTTCTTCATGACATCTGATAATGTGCTTTTAGTTCCACAAGCCAAAGTCTCTTCAAGCAAGCACAAGCCAAGCCAAAGTCAGGACGTCTACTAGTTGTTATACCACTTCTTCTTCCAAAGCAAAACCAACTGCTACTCCTGGTCTTGCTGATGAAGTTATCCATTCTTTTCTAGCCACAAATGCTGATGATGTGGATTTGATACATGAAGATCTAGATCAAATTGATGACCTGGACTTGGAAGAGATGGATATAAATTGGCAGATTGCTATGTTGCCCATCCAGATCAAGAAGTTTACAGAAAACAGGCAGAATGGCCAAGAGTGGATGGAAAAAATGCTGTGGCATTTGATAAGAGGAAAAGTTGAATGTTCAATTGCCACAATACTGGGCATTTTGCTAGGGAATGAAGTTTAAAGTTCAAAGGAAGGTAGCAGGCAGAAGCAGGGTTAGAGGTCAGGATTTCAAGCCAGTGAGACTGACAGGAAGCTTTGATGGACTATTGATGAAGGTCAGATCAATTGGGTAGGCAGACTACAGATGTCGGAACTCATCATGCTCTCATGCTCATGTGAATAATGGAGGTATCCATGTGTTCTAAATTGTGTTTAGATTCATTCAATGCACTTCAAGAGCTAAGTATGATGGAATTGCAATCTGAAATTTGGTACCCATGAAGCGCCTTAGTTGCCCTAGCTAGCTTGTTAAGAAATTAGAATCTTCAGGCTTAAGCTCCACAACGCAATCTTCCTTAAATGAAAAATTAAATTTTCAGGCTAATCAAATTTTTGAAAAAGATGAAAAGCTGAAAAAGTATAGAAGAATAGGAATGAAAGCTGTAAAAGATAAAGATGTTTTACAAAAAATTGTTGATTCTTGGTTTGCTTCTTCTAAAAATCTTTGGAAGCTAGTTGATTGTGGGATGAGCTCAACGGTTAAGATGGGTTTAGGGTATGGCATCAAATCAAATGCTGAGGTCCTAGGATATGAGGAAGAAATAAGTAGAGGTATTTTTGCTTTTAGGGACACAGATGCAGGAAATTATCACATCCCACTATACAGCAGATTCAAACAGGTAGAGTACAAAGGTGTCCCTCATCCTCTTAGTGGTGATTATACCCTAGAGAAACAAGGAGGAAATAGATGATTCTCTTATGAGTATGGCGCAAACATGGCCTCAACCTAAATCTTCCTGTCCTACAGTGTCTAATGCAAGTTCCATTGTTTTCTCCATCTGTCCATCTCATGACAGTGATGGGGAGCTTGGAACTGTGTTTAATGCAAATTCCACTGTTTACTCATCTTGTCAATCCAATGACAGTGATGGGGAACAAGGAACTGTATCTGACCATTCAGTCCAGGATAACCCTACCAATATACCTTCTATTGAGCAGGTTACCATAGCCACCCAAAAGACTCAACCACAAGTGCCTGAACCCAACAAACACGTTGATCCATTGTTGTTGCACAGCATGTAAAAACTCCTAGGCAACCAATTAGAACACCAGTGTCTCCCTCACCTATTCCTTCATATAAAAGGCAGAATTGGAATCAAGGAATGCAAAGGGACTTAGGTACAGGATATTCTTTTGTAAGAAAACCATGTTTTGTGTGTGGAAGTCTTAGTCACTTGATTAAGGATTGTGACTATTATGAGAAAAAGATGGCAAGGGAAGCTGCTTTTAAGAGCACAAGGGTAATTCATGCCAATGTTAGACAAGTTACACCAGCCTGGACTAACTCTAACAGGGTGAATAAAGCAAATCAATTCACTCCCAGACCTGTACAATTAAATAACATTAGACCCAATTTTAGTACTGCTAGCAGAACTATTAAAACTGGTAGGGTAAATGTTAATACTGGCAAGCAACATGTTAGTTCTGGTAGTTTGCATGTTAGTTCTGGCACTCATATTAAGTCTGGTACTTCTAGTTTTAATACTGGCAAGCAACATGTTAATTCTGGTAGCATGTATGTTAATTCTGGTACTAAAAATAAGTCTGGTGGTTCTAGAGTTAATACTGGCAAACAAAAAGTTAATTCTGGTAGGGTGCATGTTAATACTGCCAGAGTAACTAGCCCAGTATTATCAAACCAGACTTCACAGGTGAATTTTAAAAGTCCAAAGACATGTTTTTCAAAACAAAGATCACCTGAAAATAGACCCTTTACAAAGAATACAGCATACAAGTCAAATAATTATGCTGTTAAGGGCACAATGGGTACTGCTGTTAAGACCTCAGCAGGTTGTGTTTGGAGAAGAACAACACTACACTCCAATACCAATAGTGGACCAACCCCTGATTTAAATGTTCATGTTTCTCAAGGTCCACAAGGCAGACCCAAGCCTGTGAAGGCATGGGTCCCAAAAAGAAACTAATCTCTTTTTGTATGTGCAGGATCATCCACTGAAGCATATGGAGCATAGAGGTATTTTTGATAGTGGATGTTTCTGGGCACTATGATGGTAACAGGGCCCATATTGAAAGATTATCAAGAACTGATCATAGTGGGATCTGTTACTTTTGAGAGGAAGTACGGAAGTATCAGTGGGAACAAAGCTTACAATTAGATTAGGAAATTTTGTTTTTTGATGTTTGGCTTTTGGAAAGAACTTGGACATTTTTAACTGATTCTCCATATATACAGTATGTGATAAAAGCTAAAAGTACTTTTTACTGAAAAGAGTGTTTTGTTGTGTCCTTGACTTTAAGATGCCTATAATGAAAATCAGGTTCTTCTTAATAGTTTCCTAGGCAACACAACATGTTTACTTTTGATATGAAAACTGTTGATTCTTCAAAAGGATACACTGTTTATTTGCAAAAGCCTATCTAATGAAGCTAAATTGTGGACAGGAGGTTAGGTTCACCTACATTTCAAAAAATTTAAATAAAACTTGTAAAGGATAATCTAGTTCAGGGGTTACCTTCCAAGAGTTTCAAAAAATAGACCACATTGTGTTGTTGTCAAAAGGCGAAAGCCAACACACGCCTTCTGTAAGCCAAAATTGATATGATATGTGACCCACCCATTACATCCTTGCATATGCGAATCTATTTGACCACTTCTGTGAGAAGTATCAACCTGCAAGTTACTGTCTAGTGATTAACTGATGACTGTTCATGGTTTTGTTGGGTTTTCTTTTCTAGCCAAAACGGCTGGAGAACTAGTAGCATCCTTAAGACTTTTATATAAGCAGATAGAAAACAACTAAATAAAAAGTAAAACTCATTAGATCAGTAATCGGGACAGAATTAAAAACGGGTCATGCTTGAGTTTGTGGGGAAAAGGGTATCATCAGGAGTTTAGTAAGCAAGGAATCTCAGCAAAAATGGGGTTGCTGAGAGAATGAATTTGGACCCTTATAGAGGTGCTAGGATAGGCTAGCTGACTTACACCTTACCTACCATTTTTGAGGCAGAAGCAGTTAATATGCTTGCTATATATTCAAAGGGTAGAGTGACCAAGCCTCAAAACAAACACAACTATGAGCTTTGTTTGGCCACCAACCAATCCTTAGCTATACTATAGACCATTTGGGTGCCATGTTACCATTCTCAATACTCTTAGCCCACTAGGAAAGTTTGATGGAAAATCTGATGAGGGTTTTCTTGTTGGTTACTCTTGTGGAATAGTAACACTTTAGGGTTTATAACTTAGTCACCAAAAGAGTTGAAGTCAACCTTCATGTCAACTTTCTTGAGGAAAAACCCAATGTACAAGGAATAGGCCATAGGTGGATGTTTGAACTTAGACTATCTTACAGACTCTATGAACTATATACCTGTTTCTGTGCAAAAATAAGCTTAACCATGCAGGTGTCAAAGGGAAAGTCATTGATATTCGATGTGCTAAACTGAGGAGGGATGCAGAACCTCATGGTGGTTTCTTCTACATCTCTTTCTGAAAAAGATTGATTGCAAAGAGACTCATCCACAAGGCAAACCATTCTTCTACACCAATATCCAAGTCTGCTGAAGGACATTATGACTTTTAGGAACGAATTGGATGCTCTTGCTTTAAAGCACTTAGGACCAGTACCTACTACAGTATCTACCAGTACTAATCCTGTTAATACTTGTAGTATTAACCTTAATACTGCTTTTGAGGAGGTTAATACTGACAATACTGAAGCTATCTCTCCTAGTGCTGATCATGAAGAAGAGGTCTTCTCTGATGCAGATGATGATGAGATGCCTGAAATAAGGATTTATGATAAATCAAGTGAAGGTATCTTTGAAAAGGCTCTCTTCTGGAGATGAAGGGATTATTCTGATTTCAACAATCTACCAGGGGGGGGAATGCGGTAGATCGTTCCTACTTATCCCAACTCTACGGATTCCATCGCTATCTCAAAGTTCAAATCCTTGGAGATCCCAAATACACCTGTTCAGACTAGAAGCTCTCTCAAGAAAATCACTGAGGCTCATGCTCTAGTAAGCTACATACAAGCAAACCAAAGAAGCAATCATAAAGATCAACAACATTGTCTTTTTGCTTGCTTTTTGTCTCAATTTGAACCAAGGAAAGTCTCAGAAGCTCTTGAAGAGAAGTGGGTTGAAAGCTATGATGATGAACTGTTGAGTTCAAGCTTCAACAAGTATGATGGTTTTGGTTGATTTACCCAATGGTGCTAAGGTGATAGGTCCTTAAATGGGTATATCAGGAACAAAAAAGGATGACGCGGGGATAGTTGTCAGAAACCAAAGCAAGGCTGGTAGTCAAGGTCATAGACAAGAAGAAGGGATTGATTATATGAGGTTTTGCACCTTGTAGCAAGAATTGAAGCTATAGGTTGTTTTTAGCCTTTGCACTCATATATGGGGTTCCTTAGTCTATCAAATGGATGTGATAAAGTGCTTTTCTGTTATGGCCCACTATTGATGAATGAGGTCTATGTCTCACAACCTCCTGGTTGGTGTTGATCTGCTCATCCTACAAGTTTATAAGTGGTCAAGCCTTGTATGGATTGCATCAAGCCCCTAGAGCTTGGTATGCTACCGCAAGTGTCAAAATTCCTAGAGAAGATGGATACAAGAGGGGAACCATTGACAAGACTTTATTCACTTAGAAGAAACCAAAAAGGATATCATGTAGGTTCAAGTGTATGTGCTGATATCATTTTTGGGTCTACAAACATGTCTTTGGTGTATGAGTTTGAAGCTTTGATGCAAAAGCCGGTCTCAAAGAGTTCCATGGGGGAAACACATCAAAAGTTTTTGGCGTCGCTGCCGGGGATTTCAAAGTTGTTCTGTAATCAAACATTTAAAAATAATTTTTAACACCTCCTGTTTTTCAAAAATGGCCGTACAGTTTTCTGGCAAACTGACCCAAACAAATTCTCCTTTAGATGCATACACGTGCTTCCAACTTTGAACTTGTTGAACCATTACCTAAACCTGAACGTACTCTGAATCGAAGACTTCGTCGACGAAACAAAAGAGTTCCATTCGAACAAAGAAACAATCCACCTAAACACCCGAGAGTTGTCTACGCGCCAATTCTCGACATCAATTACTTCCGTCACTTTCTCGTTACTCTTCAAAACCTTAATCCTATGGATGACGAACCCATGTGGGCTGCCGACCGTGTTGTCGCTCTGACTCCCGATTTTGCAATCACCATTCTTGAAACTGCAAACAAATTTGCTATTAAAGGTAACCACCTGACTCTTATCAAAGGAAACCAATTCGATGGTAGAACCAAAACCAATCCTCACAAGCACATTCACGAATTCCTCGGAATATGTGATATGTTTAAATATAGAGACGCCGAGAATGAAGCTGTCCGCCTGATGATGTTTCCCCTATCACTCACTAAAGAAGCAAAAACATGGTTGGACGAACTCAACGAAGGAACTATCAAAACATGGGATGAACTTCGAACTGCTTTCATTAGCTTATTCTTTCCCCCAGCTCTTTTCGATCGACTCCTCAGAGAAATCTGAGCCTTTTCTCAACATGAAAACGAATCTTTAACCGATGCTTGGCTTCGTATGAAGGAAATGCTCAGAAACTGCCATGGTCACAATTTGTCCAAAGGAAATATTATCAAAATCTTTTACCACGGCCTTAACGAAATAACCTAAGAAGTTCTAAATGCCGCAGCTGGTGGTATTTTCCTCTATAAAACACCGAATCAAGCTTATCAGCTTCTCGAAGACAAAGTCTTACTCAAGCTCGACTGGGCTAAAAACCAAAAAACAAAATCATCTCTTAAGAAAACCGTTGCTTTCGCCGTTGAAGGTAGCAGTAATTCCGACACTGACAAAATTATGGCCCGAATGGATGCCATGACCATGAAAATGGATGCTCAGTATAAAGAATTTCAATCTCGTTCAAAACAACCAAACCTTGACGATGATGACATACCCATGTCACGTGAAGAAGAAGCAAAATTCATGCAAACCTTTCGTCGTACTCGTTTTTACAATGATTACCGCGACCGTGATTCCAACCGCGATAATTGGCGTTCAAGCGGAAGAAACGATTACAACCGAGACAACTATCAATCTCACTCTGATGACAAACCCGACCTTCAAAAACAACTAAGCGATTTCATAAAAGCTCAACACTCAACCAATTCTTTTGTCAAAGATACTTTTATGGATCTCAAAAACAAACTCGAAACAACAACCAAAAACCATCAAGCATCAATCCAAAATCTCGAAGCTAAATTCGACAGACTTGCTGACAAGCAATCTGGTCGACCTTCTGGACCTCTTCCTAGTAACACTCAACCTAACCCAAAAGGTAGTTCATCTAAACCTTACCAACCACCACAAGCTCAAAACGAATATATGAATGTCGTATTTACATGGAGTGGTAAATCCTATGACCCACCAGTTAACCTAAATGATCAAAATGAATCTGAAACTCCTATCAACTTCGATAGTGATGATGAAGACGATGAACCTACACCTCAACCCAAACCTAAAAATCCAAAACCAGTCAAAGAAACACCAATACCCAAACCGTACAAACCAAAAATCCCGTATCCTCAACGCCTCAAAAAAGAGAAAATGGAAGCTTAATATGGAAAATTCCTCGACATGATTCGAGCCGTTCGAATCAACGTACCTCTTGTCGATGTTTTAACCGGAATGCCTAACTATGGCAAATTTCTCAAGGAACTCGTGAATAATAAACACAAAATTGAACAAATTTCAGCCGCTTTTCTGAGCGATGAAAGTTCCGCCATACTTCAAAACAAAGTTCCACCAAAACTCGGAGACCCTGGAAGTTTTCTCATTCCATGTAATTTAAACAAAGCTTTCTCATGCAATGCTTTAGCCGACCTTGGTGCTAGCACCAATCTCATGCCGTATTCCTTATATGCGAAATTATCTCTTGAAACTCTAATGAGGTGTCATTTTATACACTTTTTTGGGGACGTTTAACCCCCTAAATCGTGTGTTTATGCCCAAAATAGGTACTTAATCGTTCCTTTTCAGGTATTTTGCATTTGGAAGGCATTTGGAGGAAATACACGTGACTTGGGCTCATTTGGAGAAGAAACGGACAAGATTACGGACCTACACCAAATCCATGAAGAAATATTACTTACAGAACGTGGAGACGGCGTCGCAGGCATAATGCGACGCCGTCGCGATCTTTCTAGTGACGTCATCGGAGATTTGGCGACGACGTCATAACGTAGCGGACCTAAAGAAACCCTAGAAGATTCTAGATAAAGATGATCATTCGACGTGCGCGCGAAGTACCAGATATTGTTTTGATCATAACTCCTTCATACGAACTCGGATTTCGACGATTCAACAGCCCACGCGTTCAGAACGATTAAATCTACAACCTAAGCGTAAGCTGACGCCGTAACGGCATCATGGTTTTGGTAACGGCGTCGGGAAGGTCGGTTTAGGTTTTGCCTATAAATACAACATCATAACTTCGTTTTTATCAAGCCCCCAACCCTAAGTCTGATTCTAGGGTTTGGGTAGGTGTTTTTCCAGCAACTTAGAAGACTTAATTCATGCCATAAACATCTTGTAATGGTTTGATTATCATATCTATCTTAATTCATGTCTTCAATTCCTTTTGTTGATTATGATTTATATTGCTTGAGTATGCTTGGCTAATTCATCTAGTATTTATTTGGGATTGCATGAACCTTGTCATTAATTGATTGGATCTTGTTGTTTGTGACAGATTCAATGAGTCTAATTGATTATAGTTTATAATTCTTGTTTCCTATTGCTTCTTGTTGATGGATGTGCGTGTTAGGCTCTAGAAAACCAGCTTTTGTCTGTATCGCTGTTGATATGTCTAGGGAAACATGATTGTGTAGAAAGGATACCATCGGGTAACAGTCTTCATACTACCTTGCCCCCTAATATGGTTGATCCACTTTTAATATATTTCACATGCACTTAGTGTACTCCTAGGGGCTAGGTAATAGTCTTCATACTACCTTACTTGTGCGTTGCTCTAGCGGAATACTAAGTAGACGGCGGGTTCGTGTAATTCGTTCATGACTTAGGAAATAATTACACATTACATCTCAAGTGTGACAAAGCAATAGGTAGAATTGGATAGCTAGCAAGGAGTAGTGCATCCCAAGTGAATACGCTTCGTTGTATAATTGTCTCCTCATTAGATTAGATTAAAAGTAGAACTAGTTAATACAAACCAACTCTCAAAACCATAAGTTTACTTGCTTTCTATAAAACACAAAAATACAAAAATAATCTTCCTTCAACCTTTAGACCTTAGTGAACATTCGATCCGGCCTTCATAGTGCTATTCCCCTAGAGAACGATAACAACCCCTGAGCCTTGCCTATACTACGCTACAATGATTAGGTACACTGCCTAGGGAGTTGTAAAACTTCTTGTAGAAGTCCTACGACGACCGCACATTAAGTTTTTGGCGCCGCTGCTGGAGAATAACGTAGGTTTCGGATTCAATCTAGCTTAGGCTCACAAGATTCCTATCAAGTGAGATTTAATTTCTTGTCGATTAGCTTTCTCGTAGTCTATCTCTTCTTTGTGTATTTGTTCATAAAAATGTCATTCCTCAACATGTTGGATGACATCACACTTGAGTTGTTAACAAAAGAACAATTTGAGTGCTTCATAGAATATTACCGTGAAAATTTTCTGGAAGATTATAAAAGCGACTTAGAGAATCTTGAGGAAATATATAAAATGATGAATGGTGGAGTAGAATATCCTCGCACACAAAATGCCTCACCTAGTGAAATTAAATAACCATATGAGCCTTCACCTAGGATGTATTCGTATGAACAACCTTCGTGTTTAGGATCAACTTTTGTTGGTGAGACCCTTAGGAAAAGTGACCAATTGCATCAAACTTTTGAGAAGAGCTCCATAGCAATGACCCGTAAGTTAGATGACATGATAGAATTGCCTAAGTCACAACCTAAGAGAACATATAATGAGGATTTAGAATGTGAGATAGTTATGGTTAAGATGCCTAAGTGCATGGCATGGTTAGATGATGAGCCCTTAGGTGATCTAGATATGATGGAGGATAAGGTGGATAATCCAAGCCCATAAAGTACCCCACAATTCCTCCCATCAGTTAAGGCACACACACCGCCCGTGACTCACCCGGAAGAAGTAGAAGAGACTATAGGAATCCCAATGGAGGTAGAACCTTTGGACCACATAAAACTAGAGGACTTAGGCTTGAATACTTGTAGTCATGACCTTTTTCCTAGTTCTAGGGAGTTTCCTAGTATTGATGAACCGGAGCCTCAACCTTTACCCAATCTTCCATTCTTAGATATAAATCTAGGAGACAAAAGAGGAACCGACCCACCCATCAACCCATATAGTCCGGGTAGTTTTAGGATGAAGGTAGTAAAACCCTTGACCATTCACACACCGCCTTCACCCCACGTGGCATACCTCCATCGAAATGGTGTGTATCGCTACTATCACCCACACTTAACCTCAAGTGTAGGGGAGACCCACCTTATACGCGTCAAATAAGCGTAGAGTCAGGCTCGTGACTCGAACAAAAACAAGCGCTTGTTGGGAGGCAACCTAATCTGTTACTTTCTTGCATATTAGGCGTGTCTTTTGTGTTTGTTTTGAGTCTTATGATTGTATTGTCGAATCTCAGGTTTTATGCAGTATTTGGTACAGGAAATAACTTAGAAGATTACGTACAGGAAATTTTTCATCAAAAACAAAAAGTGAATTTTCACAGAGTGTGGAGACGGCGTCACGATTTACACGCGACGTCGTCACCGCGACACTTGTGACGGGGTCAGGATATTCCTGACGGCGTCATGAGGCCAGTTACTAGAAAATTTGAAATTTTTAAGTATTTTTGAAAATATAACTTGTGTAACATCTAAAATATGTAATTCTTTTGTAAATCTGCAAAAACCTATGATTATGACATTACTCTCATCCTATCTTTATTGCTTTCGTAGAGTCTAAACTTAGTTAATGAGGTTGTATTTATTATTCACCCGTGGACTTTACGCTTGGTGTAGTTGTCTTTGTCTTTGATTACAGGTTATATTTGATGAGAAGAAGCTTGGAAGTTCTTAGGAAGTTTCATTGGATGATTCTCGGAGGACGATTTAACCAGTTATCGCATGTTTCTTCTCCATTATTAAGTAAACCAGGGGAGTACTAGTTTCTTTTCCTTGTTTTCTATTCCCTTTATTTGTTTCAACGGGTACTTTTAGAGAACATTGGGGACAATGTTCAACTTAAGTGTAGGGGGAAAATAAGCCTTAGAAACTATTCTTTCATTTATCATTTGCTTTGTCCTTAAAAAGATAGGTAATATATCGAAACATAGCATAAAAGGGTGATTTTTACCAAAATTTAATTTTTTTACGACACATACCAACGAAAACCGAGTATTACTAGCGTCCCATGGATAGGAATTTATATGACTAGCACAATAACCCTTAAAATTCCACCCCAAAAATGTGAGGTTCACCCTTAGATCTTTAGGAATTCGGGTACCTATCATCGGTAACCCAAGATAATTTTATCTTTACCCGATTCGAGTTAAGGAGTGAGCAGTCACATGTGTCTATTCTGTCGTTATGGATGTGTACGCGTGGTCTTCGCCGCCTTTTCTGGAATGTCTGGTGTTAGTAAAATTCATATGAGTGTACCGGTAGTATATTAAATTCTAGAACTTGTTTTAGTGATGCATCCCGAGACCGCATAGTAAGTATTAGGATTTGCTTGATAAGAGGCATTAGGATTAACCCATGTTTTAAACCTGTAATTGTTATGATGGTCACCTCGATCATATAACTATCCCACACCCTTGCCATGCACTCACCTTTAGTGCAGGATACCCTAGTACAACCCTCCGAGCCTATCCTTTTTCACGGTTCTCATAATTTTCTGGTTAATCCGGACTATTAATGAAGAGCATTGACACCCTTAAACCAATCGTTACACCTAAAAATACTTAGCGTACCTTATATGTACTCACCTTTAGTACATTATTGTGTTTAACCCAAGTTAATTATTGAGTACACGGTTGCTAAGTCCTTATCCTTGTAAATACAGTTTTAGGACGATTGGGATTCATGGTAATATTTATTTCGCGGAAGAATGGGGAAGAAAAGTTAAGTCAATATCCCCATATGTTTGTCAAATGATATCCATGTTATTTTGATCCACCTCAAATCGGGTCATTAGTTAGATTGTAATTATCGAGCATGTAAAAGCTCAAGTGTAGGGGTACGTGTTATAAACCCCATGTGATGTATTATGTCTTCAAAAAAAATGAGAAAAGAAAAAGAAAGAGATTGATGTAGAGTTATGTAGAGTTTGTACATCTTCGTCCGAGTCTTGGCTTAGCAACCAAACCAGCGTGTATTCGTAAAAATAATTAGCTAACCCTTCCACTCCAAATTCACCCAAAGTCACCACCCAAATGTATCCCATCCGTTTCCGTTTCCATTATATGTTATCTTACACCTACACCCCACAACCCTTTAAAAGACCTCTTAGATAGTAATGAATAATACTTGCACCTAGCGGTGGAGGTTTGATCCTTTACCAAGCCTATGGTAATTTATATGCTATGACAGGTAATGAGTGTGATTTTCTGTTTCCCCCATATGTTATAATTCATTATACACCCGAGTGAAAGAGAGAATCCCAAACACTTATGTGAGGTGCTAGTATATATTTTCCGTGCTTTTAATTACGAGGTCTAGGAGGTTGTGTTGTAGAATATTTTTAATAGTAGGTAAAATGACCTCTCATATTGTTATTGTCTAGATAGAAAAGCCCATTTGCTTGAGGACAAGCAAATTCCAAGTGTAGGGGTATTTGATGAGGTGTCATTTTATACACTTTTTCGGGGCCGTTTAACCCCCTAAATCGTGTGTTTATGCCCAAAATAGGTACTTAATCGTTCCTTTTCAGGTATTTTGCATTTTGAAGGCATTTGGAGGAAATACACGTGACTTGGGCTCATTTGGAGAAGAAACGAACAAGATTACGGACCTACACCAAATCCATGAAGAAATATTGCTTACAGAATGTGGAGACGGCGTCGCAGGCATAATGCGATGTCGTCGCGATCTTTCTAGTGACGACGTCGGAGATTTGGCGACGGCGTCATAACGTAGCCGACCTAGAGAAACCCTAGAAGATTCTAGATAAAGATGATCATTCGACGTGCGCGCGAAGTACCAGATATTGTTTTGATCATAACTCCTTCATACAAACTCAGATTTCGACGATTTAATAGCCCACGCGTTCAGAACGAGAAAATCTACAACCTACGCGTGAGCTGACGCCGTGACGGCGTCGTGGTTTTGGTGACGGCATCGGGAAGGTCGGTTTAGGTTTTGCCTATAAATACAACATCATAACTTCGTTTTTATCAAGCCCCCAACCCTAAGTCCGATTCTAGGGTTTGGGTAGGTGTTTTTCCAGCAACTTAGAAGACTTAATTCATGCCATAAACATCTTGTAATGGTTTGATTATCATATCTATCTTAATTCATGTCTTCAATTCTTTTTGTTGATTATGATTTATATTTCTTGAGTATGCTTGGCTAATTCATTTAGTATTTATTTGGGATTGCATGAACCTTGTCATAATTGATTGGATCTTGTTGTTTGTGACAGATTCAATGAGTCTAATTGATTATAATTTATAATTCTTATTTCCTATTGCTTCTTGTGATGGATGTGCACGTTAGGTCTTAGAAAACCAGCTTTCTGTCTATAATCGCTGTTAATATGTCTAGGGAAACGTGATTGTATAGAAAGGATACCATCGGGTAACAGTCTTTATACTACCTTGCCCCCTAATATGGTTGATCCACTTTTAATGTATTTCACATGCACTTAGTAAACTCCTAAGGGCCGTGTAATAGTCTTCATACTACCTTGCATGTGCGTTGCTCTAGCGGCATACTAAGTAGACGGCGAGTTCGTGTAATTCGTTCATGACTTAGGAAATAATTACACATTACATCTCAAGTGTGACAAAGCAATAGGTAGAATTGGATAGCTAGCAAGGAGTAGTGCATCCCAAGTGAATACGCTTCGTTGTATAATTGTCTCCTCATTAGATTAGATTAAAAGTAGAACTAGTTAATACAAACCAACTCTCAAAACCATAAGTTTACTTGCTTTTCTATAAAAACATAATAATACAAAATTAATATTACTTCATCCTTTATAACCTTATGTGGAAACTTCGATCGGGCCTTCACAGTGTTATTCCCTAGTGAACGTTATCATAACCCCGAGCATTGACTATACGACGCTACTCGATTAGGTACACTGCCTAGTGGAGTTTTTTAATAACTTCTTGTAGATGTCTCAGACTTACCCGGCACAATCAAGTTTTTGGCGCCGTTGCCGGGGGGATTAGCGTAGGGTTTTTTTGATAAATCTAGCTAGGTCTACTCAAGATTCTATCAGTGGAGATTTAATTTATGTTCATTAGCTTTCTTGTAGTCTATCTTTTCTTTGTGCCCTTTGTTTTGTAAATCACTCTTTCGTTCATCATCATGATGTATGAAAGACCACCCACCACACCCTCTCAAAACCCACCCTGAAACACAACCTTCTCATTCCAAAATAACATCTTGATGTTTTAACAACATCAAGGTGAATCTCTTTATGATGTGTGGACTCGTTTCAAAAACTTAATCCAAAGGGTCCCTCATCATGGCCTCAATTTATGGTCCCTGGCTCAATTCTTTTGTGATCATGTTAATAGATATACTCAAATAGACATTGATTCATTGTGCAGGGGGAACCTTTGGAGGTAAGTGCTGAAGAAGCATGGGAAACCATTGAGGATTGTGCCCAATGCGATAAACAGTGGACAAACCCAACTAGCACTATTTCTGACAATTAACAATAGCAAATTTGACAAACTTCAATAAGTTGAGAATGATGTGGTTAGGTTAAGATTACCTCAGTTGCTGGCATGGTTAGAGAGGAGCTTATAAGAGATCTAAATTGATAGGAGGATAGGTGGTAATACAAGCCCACAAGTACCCCATAATTCCTCCCATCATTTGATGTATACAACGCCCGTGACTCACCCGGAAGAAGTAGAAAAGACCATAGGAATCCGATAGAGTTTGAACCTTTTGGACCCCATGAAACTAGTCGGATCTAAGCTTGGACCACTTTGACACGTATGAATCTTTTCTTAGTTCTAAGGTATTTCCTGGTGTTGATGAACCACAACCTCAACCTTTACCTAATTTTTCACCCTTAGATGTAAATCTAGGAGACAAAAGAGGAACCGAATCACCCATCAACCCATATATTCCGGGTAGTTTTAGGAAGAAGTAGAAAACTTGCACCATGTCATACACACCTTCACCCCCACGTGGCATACTTCCATCGAAATGGTGTATATCGCCACTATCACCCACATTTAACCTTAAGTGTAGGGGGACCCACCTTTTATGCGTCAAATAAGCGTATGAGTGGCACACGTCTCGACAAAAAAACAAAAGGCCCAGGTACCAGTTTTTGGGAGGCATAGCCCAATACTTTAAATTATTGCAATTGGGAATGTGTTCTGTGTCTCATGTGTCTTGTGTGTTTGTTTTGAGTCATATGATTGTGTTAACTGTTTTTCATGGTTTTTTTGCAGTAATTCACAAAGGAAATAACTCATAAGATTGCGTACATGAAACTTTTCATCAAAAAACAAAAAAGATTTTCTTCTTTTGAGTAGGATTTTGTTCACTGATACACTGATTAGCTTTATTAGAACTGTGTAGCCATGCTTTTGTTATAGAAGTTAGCTCTTTCAGTTCATTTCTTAAGTTTTGATTCTCTTTGAGAATCTCAGTGTTTACATGCTGCATGGTAAGAAGATCAAACTTTGCTTGCTTTAATACCAAAAGCTGTTCTTTGCATGTATTTAGTTCTTGAACAAGATTTCTATGTTTTGACATGAGATTGTTTCTTTGTTCTTCAACATAGTTTAGATCAATACATAGATAATCTAGAAAGGATTTTCTATCATCATTATCTTCCATTTCAAGAAGAGTGTTGATGAGGTGTCATTTTATATACTTTTTCAGGGTCGTTTAACCCCCTAAATCGTGCATTTATGCCCAAAATAGGTACTTAATCGTTCCTTTTCAGGTATTTAGCATTTGGAAGGCATTTGGAGGAAATGCACGTGACTTGGGCTCATTTGGAGAAGAAACAGACAAGACTACGAACCTACACCAACATCTTTTAAGAATTTCTACTCAGAAGCTGGAGACGACGTCACAGATTACACGTGACGCCTTCATAACCCATCTCAAGACGGCGTTACAAGATCTTCAGACGGCGTCAGATTGTATGACCCAACCCATTATCTAGAATAATCTATTCATGATGGCGTCATGATTAACACGCGACGCCGTCATAGCAATTTTCCTATATATACAAATCCGTTTTTAGGGTTTTAAGTGTGTAACTTTAGAGTAAAGAAAGGGACGAACCCTAGTTCATTTAGCAGCCGTTAGGGATGATTTTAGGGCCTCAAAACCCTATTGTACTTCCTTCAATTCATAGACTATCTTAATCATTCAATATGTCTTGTTGTGTGATTCTTATCTGTTCTTACTTTATCTTTAACATGCTTGGCTAAACCTTCTATTGTGTTTATTTATGATTGTATGAAACCTAGGATGTAGATCTTAGTGGTGTTGCTTCTTGTGATGAATATGCATGTTAGGTCTTAGAAAACCAGCTTTTGTCTGTATCGCTGTTGATATGTCTAGGAAAACATGATTGTGTAGAAAGGAAACCATCGAGTAACAGTCTTCATACTATCTTGCCCCTTATATGGTTGACCCTCTCTTAATATATTTAAAATGCATTTAATATACTCTTAGGGGCCTTGTAATAGTATTCATACTACCTTACTGTGTGTTGCCTTAACGAAATATTAAATAGACGGCGGGTTCGTGTAATTCGTTCATGACTTAGGAAATAATTACATAGATCATTACAAATATGACAAAGCAACAACACTAGGAGAAGCAATCTAGGGAGTAATACATGATTAAATAAACACAATCTTTTATTATATTGTTATCACCAGTAGCGTAGTTTATTATTTAGTTTAATAGCTAAAATCAACCAACCTCTTAAATATATGATTTACCTGCTTTCCTATAAACATAAAAACACAAAAAGAATCTTCTCTCAACCCTTAGAATTATGTTAGACTGTGATAAAGCCTTCCCAACCTATTCCCCAAGAGAATGGTAACAACCCCCAAGTTTTGCCTATACTACACTACAACGGTTAGGTACACTGCCTAGGGAGTTGTAAAACTTCTTGTAGAAGTCCCTTACGACAACCACAACAAGTTTTTGGCGCCGCTGCGTGGGGAATAGTTAGGTTTTGATCATAGTTTAGCTTAGTTCTACTTGCTTGAATCCTTTCAAGTAAGATTTAATTTCCGCATATTAGCTTTCTCGTAGTCTATATGTTCTTTGTGTTATCTATTTCGTAACCTATTCTCGTCAACCACCATGGGAGACGAGAATCCTATCCGTACTCTAGGAGACTACTCCAAACCTAGCCACGAGGGCTATAAGAATACCATCGATCTCCCCGTAGGGAAAAACATGGTACCTCTTCGATCTGACACCATCCGGTTGGTGCAAAATGGATGCTCATTCCACGGACTTCGGTCTGAGGATCCATACTAACACCTTAAGGATTTCCTAAAACTAGTGGACTGACTTGACCTTGACGGTGAAAATAGGGATAGAACGCGCCTGCGTTTATTTCAATTTTCCCTTCGCGATCAAGCTAGCAATTGGCTTGAACGTCTTCCAGCAGGATCCATCACCACATGGGAGGATCTTACTACCCGATTCCTTGTTTAATTCTTTCCACCGAGAAGGACCGTAAAACTCCACAATGATATACTGATGTTCCAAAAACATCATGGAGAATCTCTATCCGAAGCATGGACTCGTTTCAAGGACTTACTCCAAAAAGTCCCTCATCATGGCATCGATCGTTGGCTTCAAATCCAAAAATTTTATGATCATGTCTCCTTTCATCTTAAGTGCGAGATTAACCACACCGGCAGCGGAAAACTCCGCAATAAAAGTGCCAAAGAATCTTGGGAAATCATTGAGAACCTCGCTCTCTACGACCATGAGGGTTGGAATGACACTAAAGAATTCGTCAAACCGGTCAAGGTTATTTCTAAACCTCAAGGCATCTCAAAAACGCCTGACCGAAGACTTCTTGAGCTCGAAGACCAGATTAACTTCTTACCAAAGGGATCGTGACCAACCCCTAGGAGCTCAACACACATCCCTCATGCTTATGCTGATGCAATCTATTCCAACCCTCGCTAGCAAAACCATAATGAGCCGTCTAAGCTGAATCCCTTTACTTTTCGTGAACGTACAGGTCCAAGCCTCTAACCCTAAGTCCAATTCTAGGGTTTGGGTAGGTGTTTTTCCAGTAACTTATAAGACCTAATTCAATCCATAAACATCTTGTAATGGTTTGATTATCATATCTATCTTAATTCATGTCTTCAATTCCTTTTGTTGATTATGATTTCTCTTGCTTAAGTATGCTTGGCGAATTCATCTAGTATTTATTTAGGAATGCATGAACCTTGTCATTAATTGATTAGATCTTGTTGTTTGTGACAGATTCAATGAGTCTAATTGATTATAGTTTATAATTCTTGTTTCCTATTGCTTCTTGTTGATGGATGTGTGCATTAGGCTCTAGAAAACCAACTTTTGTCTATATCGCTGTTGATATATCTAGGGTAACATGATTGTGTAGAAAGGATACCATCGGGTAACAGTCTTCATACTACCTTGCCCCCTAATATGGTTGATCCACTCTTAAGATATTTCACATGCACTTAGTATACCCTTGGGGGCCTTGTAATAGTCTTCATACTACCTTACTTGTATGTTGCCTCAACGGAATACTAAGTAGACGGCGGGTTCGTGTAATCCGTTCATGAATTAGGAAATACTTACACATTACATCTCAAGTGTGACAAAGCAATAGGTAGAATTGGATAGCTAGCAAGGAGTAGTGCATCACAGGTTAATACGCTTCATTGTATAATTGTTATTTTGTTTATTAGTAATTAAATAGCTTAAAACCAAAACCTCTCTAAAACCATAATTTACTTGCTTTCATTAAACATAAAAACACAAAAATAATCTTCCTTCAACCCTTAGACCTTAGTGAACATTCGATCCGGCCTTCACAGTGCTATTCCCCTAGAGAATGATAACAACCCCCGAGCCTTGCCTATACTACACTACAACGGTTAGGTACACTGCCTAGGAAGTTGTAAAACTTCGTGTAGAAATCTAACGACGACCGCATCAATAACTAATTAGCTAGTAAAGGTATGAACTTTATTCACTAATTAGCTAGGTAAATATTTAAAAAGCTTACAACTTTATCTAATAAATAAGCTTAAAAGACCCTTAAGCTCCACGCCAAAGAGGTAGAATAAGTTTTCATCAACAATAAGACAAGACAAGTTAATTTGAACAAGATATAATAAGCTAGGAATTAAAACTAAAGACAATAAGCTAACTATAGATCTTATTCCTCCCGAAACTAAGGTGTTCGACTTTAGAAAAGTGAACGAGAGACTGGAATATTTAAGGAAAAGATCTAGGAAAACTAATAAGCTAATGAAATAAGCTAAAAGGAAATAAACTTTTTTTTTGTTTTTTCGAAAATAAGTAAAGAAAAGAGAAGAGAAAAGAGATAAGCAAATAAGCTAGAAAAAGAAATAAGCTCTCGAAAAGTAGGAAGCTCAAGACTTAATAAATAAGCTAAGGCAATAAGCACTCATGACTTCCCTTTTTATAATCGAATCGAGCAAGAGATAAGCAATAAGCTAATCGGATCTAAGCTTTTAAGCTTAATCCGAAACTAGAAGAAGAAATAAACCGGAGCTTATTTGGATTTATGAGCTTAGATCTAAATCGAATAAGCCAAAGGAAGGCTTATTCGAAGTAAGAAATAAGCTAGAAGCAACAATAAGCCAAAAAGCTAGCTTATTCAAAAATAAGCTAGAGAAAAAGAGAAGAAAGGTAAGAATAATCCAAAAGAGAATAAGCACTTAAATCTTCAAAACATCTTCATTAATAAGCTAAGATTTGATTACAATAAGCTAAAATTAAAAGCTATAATAAACGGAACTAAATTACAATAAGCTATTTTTTAAGTGGCTAAAAACTAAACTAAATCCTCATTAATGAGAATGAGGCTGCTGCCTTCTGTAAATAGCCAAAGCCTAGGGGGCACTTTTGTAAATTTGGTGTGAGGAGCGGGTGTCACGGAATTTCTTAGAAAGAGCCCATAAATTCCAATCATTGGCCTCGTGTGCGTAACCTCGTACTGCCAGCGTTTTTCAGACCCGATCCACCAATGGAAATCCGCCACGTGGCTTCTAGAAGCTGATAACGTTGGCTCGGTATACACGAACGAATATTTAATGAACCAACCTTTCACAACCATGCAATAGATATTTGTTAATTGCTTCAGCCACGTGTCGGGATAAGATTGGACAAGAAGGAGATAGTGGGTGCGAGTGGGACTGGTCACTCGCTTTGTTGAATTAATTTGGGAGAGTCTCATTCACGTGCTTCCTTCTCAACTCTATTTCTTATTTCAGTTTGTGGGCTTCTCGAATTACTTATCTATCAGTTGGGCCGAGTATAGTGTTGGGTTGGTTCTTTAACAAGTAGATTTAAGCATGAGCCTTTTAATAAGTATGGGTCGGTCCGACCCATATAAATGGTGTCGGGCCGGTCCAATAAAAGATGAAGGCACCGTCGGACTCGTAATTTCATGCTCTTTCCAATTGAGTGCTCGGGCAATTTTTACAGGCTCGTTTGAATCTTGATAAACGTGAAAACGTCGTCGAAAGTAACCCGAAAATCATCGTTTTGCTTTGTTTTTAATCATTTGTACCTGCAAGACATAATAACATAATACACACATATTTGTAATATAATTTGATATATTTTAGTGTTATTAGTCCGTTTTATAGTGTTTTTCGGGGTTATAAAAATGTGTGTTTAAACACACATCAAATTCCCCCACACTAAACCATTGCTGGTCCCACACACAATGTTTATAATACACGCCCGAAAAAAAATAATTTAACCCCCTTAACTTAATAACCCTTCACATCAAACAAGAATAGAAAAGGTTCATTAAGAGAGGTCAAAAATCATTTGTTTCGTAAGCGCCCCCGCTTTAACCAAATATTCAATAAAAGATAAAATCAAAGACAAAATTTATATAGAAGGCTAAAAGAACGGGATTTCGTCATCCTTGATTTTGACAATCCCCAAACCAAGCTTAAAACAAAATCACAGCTAAATATAAAATTAGATGCTAACACTACTCATAAATGCTAATTGTGTATGCATAGCTACTTTTCGCTCCCTTATTCCTAAATCCTCTAAGGATTATATTATTATTATTATTGTTGACAAACAAATTATTTCCTTATTAATATAAAGTAGACTGGTTTAAACCATAATTAGTTTGAAATCCTTTCCTAAAGAGACGATATGCTGAGAATAAGGTCCACATTAAGGTTTTAAATTCGCATGATTTAGGGGTTATCCTTTTTATTTCATCCGAAACAACTCAACTACGAGTCCAGAGACGGAGGCTTTATTTAGATAACCCCCGGAGTAGAAATTAGGCTTTATTATTATTATTATGCAACAATATTAACCCTCGGTCTTTTAACCAACTGCAACATCGGGAGCGAACCAACCAGAAACAATAGTCTTATTTCGACCTCGGGACAATCTTCGACCTTTTTGAAGGTCGCCCCCAATCATTAGCTGCTACAGTACCTCAGACTGACACGAGCCTGCCATCTGAGCCTGCAATCATTAGATAGTCATGTGTCTCCATCTGAGTGGTGACACGTGGCCTGACAACTATTCCCGGCACCGTCACCTGAGCCATCGTCGGACCACCAGTCAACGGTGGTCAACAGTGGCCAACGACGGTCAACGGTGGAGTACCACCGTGAACCACCGCCAAAACAGTGGTCTCGTCGGGTCAACAGCCAGGTCGGTCCATGGTTGGGTCGGGTCTGGATCAGGTCGGGTCGCCACATGGCACCACATGAGTGGTCCACGTGGCATAAGGATAATAAGTCTCACCCCAGGCAAGCCTAGGGGTCGAACCTAAGACCTTGTGGAACTAAACATAACAAGCCAACGTTTGCCAACTGTGCTATGCATAGCTTCAGTTATACTATGGAATGATAATTCTTTTAACCCTTTATTCATTTGGTCCAAGTCAATTTAATAAGAAAGGTTCAGAATGGACTCGTAAGGTTCAAATAAGAAAGGTTCATGGGGCAAGTAAGGTACCGATAGACTAGTAATTTCGTGCTCTTTCCAATGGAGGGCTCGAGGAATTTTTCCGAGTTCATTTGAATCTCGATAAACGTGAAAACATCGTCGAAAGACACCCGAAAATTACTGTTTTTGCTTCGTTTTAATCCTTTGTACCTGTAAGACATAATAACAAAATACAAACATATTTGTAATATAATTATCCATATTTTAGTGTTATTAGTCCATTTTAAAGTGTTTTTCGGGGTATAAACAATGTGTGTTTTAGCACACATCAAATTCCCCACACTTAAGCCATTGCTGGTCCCACACACAATGTTTATAATACACGCTCGGAAAGAAATAAATTAACCCCCCTTAACTTAATAACCTCCCACATCAAACAAGAACATAAAAGGTTCATTAAGAGAGGTCAAAAATCATTTGTTTCGAAAGCTCCCCGCTTTAACCACTTATTTATTAATAGATAAAAACTAAGATAAAACTTTAATAAAATTTATTTAAAAGGCTTAAAGAACGGATTTCATCATCCTTGATTTTTCACAATCCCCAAACTAAGCTTAAAATGAAATCACAGCTAAATATAAAATTAGACGCTAACACTACTTATAAATGCTAATTGTGTAAGCATAGCTACTTTTTGCTCCCTTATTTCTAATTCCTATATGGAATTTTTATTTAGATAATATAATGTGAAATGAATTCACTTATTTAATTATATAATGGCCTTATTATAATAGAGGCGACCGGTTTTAACAATTTTTATTTTAAAATACCTTTTTATTAAATCTCTAATCATAAAAATAAAGTTCATATCAAGTTTTTAATTTTGCACGATTTAGGGGATATTCTTTTTATTTCATCCGAAACAACTCATCTACGAGTCCGGAGACGGAGGCTTTATTTTGATATTCTCATATTCGAAATTTGGCTTTATTATTATTAATATAATAGTGGGCCGCGGTCCTTTAAACGACTCAACATCGGGAGCGAACCGACAAGAAACAGTGGTTTTATTTCGACCGGGAATTCCTTAACCTTTTTGAAGACTACAACATCGGGAGCGAACCGACAAGAAACAATAAACTTTTATCGGTCTCGGATTATTATTATTATTTTTATTACCTACACCCTTTAAACAACTGAGATATCGGGAGCGAACCGACAAGAAACATTTGTCTTATTTCGGCTTTAGTTTTTTTATATATATATATTTTAATATATTTTTATTATTTTTTATATAGCCAAATTTCTAGTCCTGTGGTCTTTTAACTTTCGTAAAAACGATCACAAGCCGTCCGAAACGGTAGCCTATTTCCCCACAACGCTGACAAAACCTTATGATGTACCTTACTTTTATCAAAAGATATTTTCAAAAAAGGCATAAGAAAATAAGAATTAGGAAAAATGTACGTCTCTAAATTTATTATTATTTATTATTTTTTTAGTTTTCTAAAGCTGATGGGAGCAAAAAGACACAATTAACCTTTATGAGCTCTAAAGATATCCAACTACTCCACGTTTAGCATCTAACTTATACCCAGCCCTATCATTTTTCGTTCTTTGCAAAAAATTTAAGTTTTTCAAACGCTTAGTCTCGAAAGCTAAAAGGAAAGCTAGAGTGAAACACTCGGTCAAGTCAAAATCTCCCTAGTTCTACGGGCCTACTTATTTACATATCTAATTATAACTAAGAGAGTTTATTTTTTCAAATATAAAATAAAACACAAAATTGGTCAAAACGGGGTTGCGTGGGACATAGACAGGCACAAGTATGATCAATTTTGATAGAAACCCCCACACTTAGAACCGAACATTGGCCTCAATGTTAAAAAAAATGTCGGGTATTACCCCCACACTTAGGAACGAAAAAGGCAAATGCAAGAAATCCCAAGTGTGAAAAGGGAAACAATATATATATATATATGTATATATATATATATATATGTATATATATATATATGATCAGGATTGAGGATTCCTAAGATATTATGAAGAAGATCAGGGACCAAGAAATTGAAGGATTGAAAACAAGCACGGCGTTCTTCACGATCTGAGGGAATCCTACAAGCAAAACGAGTACCCACAAACACTACAAGGATAGAAACACGCCCCCACACTTATTTATTACTAAATCTAAACTAATATAATATTATTATTACTAGGATAAGCATGGGTTGCCACCCACGAAACGCTTATTTATTAACGAGTCGCTAGCTTGACTCGCCCCCGAATTGCTTTGTTCATAGGGGATAGAAATGGAGATACGGGATATCTAAAAAAGAGATGTCCCCTCCATAGAAGAATGGGAGAATCTTCATCGGGCTTTCATTTAAAATATTCGGATAACCATTAACGATTTGGAAAGATTCATAGTTCTGATGAGATAATCCCAGAGTAAGAGAGTGAACTCCTTTTGAAGTAAGTATCAAAAAAATGTCGGGTATTACCTCCACACTTAGGAACGAAAAAGGCAAATGCAAGAAATCCCAAGTGTGAAAAGGGAAACAATATATATATATGTATATATATATATATATATATATATATATATATATATATATATATATATATATATATATATATATAGTTCATAGCACATTTCACGTGTCTAATTTGAAGAAGTGTTTATCGGATAAATCGTTCATAATTTCGTTGGACGGAATCCATATTGATGACAAGTTACATTTCGTTGAAGAACCCGTAGAAATAATAGGACCGAGAGTCAAACGATTGCAGCAAAGCGCGTTCCTATTGTCAAGATATCGATGGAAACTCTAGGAGAGGTCAGGTTTACGTGGGAAAAGAGGATCAAGTCAGAAGAAGTATCCACATTTCTTCTCCAACACTACTCGGAAGGCAACTCAACCTGAATTTTGGGACGAAATTCTTTTAACACGGGGAGACTGTGACAACCCACATTTTCAAGTCATTTTACGTCAATAAACTCAAACTATTTACTTTGAACTTTACGTGTTTACTATTAATTTCAACCGTTAAGTTAAATAGCGGTAAACAAAAGGCACAATTATACCTAAAACCGACATTAAAACACAATATAATTTTACATCAAATAAGGTTTTGTATAATCATTTTGACCATAAATTTATAACTTTTGTGTGTTATATTTTTTTTACTTTACATAAAACATTATGGTTTCGCGTTTTGACGGTTTTATGCATGCAATGTAAAACATATACCACATTTACCCAATACCTTAATATTTGTAATCTTACAAAAATTAAAAATTTTCCCTACCACCCTAACACAAACCAAAAATAGCCACCCATTATGATATACCAATAGCAAATTACCATTTTTAATACCATGTGCTAAATATCTTCTTCAGCATTATTCAATACCAACTGTTACTAATACTATCTTACACCTCCATAGCAACTTTCTTAAACTAGTTCAAAGAAACAAGCAACTCTCCAATCCAATTCTCTTACAAGCACTTTTCCCCCCTCCTTGATTTCATGAGATTTATACTTGAGGTGTTCTCTAGATATTTTCTTATTTACAAGGCTGCGTATACAACTAGCTAAATTCCACTCTTATTTCACTTGCAAAAACATTCACAAAAATCCCTTCCCCTTTCTCACTAAAACCCCCACAACTATAAATAAAGCCATAAAATTATCATAGTTTTCCATTTTCTTGATATTACAAGTATACAAGTGTGATCAAGGTTATTATCTAATGTGTTCTAAGTTGATTTCCATCTTAGGGTTTCTATTTTAAGCAAGGGTTTTTCAAGATCTAAGTTAAAGGGACTCACTGAAGTTGAAATCAATATCTACATCCGAAACAGAATCTGAACTATAAAAAACTCTCTCTCTGCTGGGCAATTTTGTCAACATTCTTTCGTTTACTTTGTATACCTGCTCGTGTGTAGGTGCAAGAATAGATCTTTCTTGAAAAGGTGGAAGAGGAACATACACTATCAGAATCTCGTATATGACCCACCATCGTTTTGACGCCCCCTCTAAAAAAAACTTTCACGATAACTTCTTTCTTAACTGAAGTAAATTGAACAATGGAATGATTTTCAGGATCAAATGCTTCTTTCTCTGAATACCTGTAAAAAAAATTAGGTTTACCAGGAAAGATTTTAAATGGTAATGAATTGGTATATCTACACAAAACACTTAAAATATGAGGATTGTAAATTTATAAATGACAAAAAATAATGTTTTACCTCTTCCTGGAAGCAACAATTTCAGGTATTCATTGTTGATGTATAGCTTGGTAGAATACATAGCGGGGGTGACAGATGGTTTCTCTATAATGATGTTACAATCAAAAAAAGATTAAATAATATTAAAGTAGGTTTGTTTTTTATATATATTTTTTTAGTGTTTATCATTAAAGTACTTAACCTTGCACAACTGTAGTATCATAACAGCGATACCACTCTTGTCCCTCTCATCATACAACTTTGAAAACTTATCAGACCAAGAATAAAAAAAACAACATTCAAGCCGTGCACCTCTGTTAATAAATAAACAACAACAAAAATATTACACAATATATAGAGAAAGGCTATGGCACTTAAATTTTTTAATTACAATCTTACACATAATCCTCAAGAATGACGGTCCTCCTTATTTTGTCAACTCCAACATAGTTGAAAGGAATAGCGTCAGAAATAGAAACAATCGTTCCAATGACATCTTTATTTTTGTAATAAAATTAATTAAATTAAAGACTAATACATAAAGTAACAAAGTAAAAGTCGTTTTGTAATAAAATTAATTAAATTAAAGCTAATACATAAAGTAACAAAGTAAAAATCTAAACAAAATCTTACCCGAAAGTTCTCTCTCAGAGAATGTAGGATCCCTTTAACACATACACTTCATATCATACACGGATCTAGATCAAGAAAAGAGAAAGAGAGATGATTTATAGAGAGAGAAACAAGAGAGAGGTTAGAGAGAAAAGAAAAGATATTATTAGAAAAAAGAGAGAGTCAGATATTTTTCCAAGTGGAAAAGATATATATATACCCCGTCACGTTTAAGTAAACGTGTGGGATATTTGACTAGGACTCGGGCTCGGGTTTTTGCTTGGGATTAAACCCGAAACATATACAATATTAGATTGACTATCCAGCTCGATTCCCGATACATTTCTATTACAACGTTAACTAATTGATTGACCGAGACTTAAATACATAATGAACGAACTTCATGTTCGACTTAATATTTTAAGGCTAACAATCCCCCCCGATGTAAGTTCATTGATGACACTCCTTCATGAGATCAATGAGATTGCTTTCCTCGTTAAGCTCATGTGGTCTTGGTATTTCTCTTTGTTCTTTGTTGTAGGCTTGTTCCTTCATGCTTTGCGATCTTTACTTTTGAGCCTTTGTCATTGTCTTTCGACTTTGTCTTTTAGTTCGAGATCTTTAAATCTTGTTCCTTGCTTGTTTTTTCGTCTTTGCCATTTTGCGATCTTATGTCTTTGGCCAACATTCTCATACTGTGCCTCATCTTAAAAGCTTCAGATCAGAGTTTGCGAAAGTCTTTGTCTTTAAATCTTGAGCTTTCATGATTGTTTGTCTTTGTAGAATGAGCATGAATATGTGGTAATGAATCGACTTTGGTTGATTGGGATATTGTCACCACCGTGTTAACCAGCAGGTTTACGTTAGTGATAATCGAGAAAATTGATTTGAAAATCAATCGACGTATTACTTGTAAAAGCATTTTTGTAACACATCGATAGTTTTATTATTTTATCAAAATTTATCAACCGTCAATTCATTTACTGGACCAAATCGATATCCAGTTGTCACAAGTTTGATTCATATGGAATCTCGCAAGTCACCTACCAAGAGCTTGTTTGATGCTGACTCAAGCAGGATTTCCATCTTCATTGTGAATACATAAGTATCACTCGGATGTTCTGGCAAATATCACAATGATATTGCGTAGGACTCTTGTTAACAACTTGTAAACTTGATGATGTTCAACAAGTGTTTGAAATGGAATGTGTCATAACGAGATTTTTATTGATCTCTTGGCTCTAGACTCGATTAGTGCTTTTTGGTTTTAGTACTCGGAGGCTTGAGCAAATTGCCACCTATTCAATATCAACAATCTCGGAATGAGATGTCAATAGATAACGTGTGTATCTCCGTGACAAATGAGACAAGTTTATGTTGAGAGAAACCCGAATGGCTGGGAAGGGTTGTGCATTGCATCACTGGGTCCATGATGTCGTTTTCAATGTCAGCAATCAACTTGTGATTTTGACAGCATATGTATTGACCCAGTTTCTGCCTTAAGTTGTGTGGAGGGCTTCTTTGTTTACACCCTTTATCCATACATTTCCTTTTAATTCTTCAACGCCTTCACTGCTTACCAAGACGTCATTACTAACACCTTGTTGTGATTGTTCCAGTGTTAGCTTAATCTTAGTCGGCATTATTCCCATATACATTCATCTCCAATCATACCTAAGGACCGCTATTTCTAACTTTGGATTATCCTTGGGTAGATCCTCCGGTTCTGGTTGGATCATAGGATTGATTCCTAACCTAACCACCTTATGGCCTCAGAATCGTCGTGAAATTAAGATGTTGTTGGGTGTAAGATCGAACCATAAAACCTTTTCTTACTTTTCAGCACATTGAGTCGAATAGATCATATTTTAATTACATTTTCTCCCCTTATTTTAAATAACAAACAATTAGTTTTTGAAATACCTTGTGATTAAAATATGTCTTGAAAATTCCGTGGGAGAAAATATTATCAGCATGAATGGTCTGGAACATTTTGATAATGTTTTTGCATACAAAAGAAATTTCGTTGTTTGATGTATCCAAGAACATTAAAACTTTGTTTTTCGAAAAACTCCCCCTCAAAAATAGGACCAATTGATAAATTGTTGTCTTTTGAAAACATTGTGAGGGTTGGAGTGTTGAACACACAATTTTGAAAGATTATGAATTGTCATCAAGAAATTCTTGAAAAATTATGTTCAACTTTTTGAAAAAACCAAATGTTAGATGACTTATCTTCTAACGCTAAGGGTAAGCACACTCATACGTACATTATCCTTTTTCTTGAGCTAAAAACATTGAATATCTTGTAAGAACAGCTCAAGACCGAGAAACGTTAATTTTCTCGTTGTGAGGATAAGTTATAAACCTTCCTTTATTTGATGTCCGGGTTATGTACTGATATTTGCACATAAGCCATCTAGAAAATTAGAAATGACATGTTTTGAAACTATTTGCAACTCTCGCTCGAACTTCATTTACACACTCGTGTCAATGTTAATTGGTATGTGTGTAATTACACATACCTTTTACCTTTAAAATCGACCCTAAACGACCAAAAAATACACATAAAATGCCATAAATATGCCTGTTTTTGTGTTTGAGCTGTGCAGGTACCGAATATTCACTAAAGGACAAAATCGAAGCTAAACCGGACAAAACTGAGCACGGATTTAGAAAGAGCGCGAAAAACTGAGGCCAAGGGTTCAAAAGGATTGAAAACGGAGCTAAAACGGAAATTTCCGGATCGACTCGACAACATTTGTGCATTTAATGAAGTCAAGACGAAGTCAAAATGAACCCCGGGATACGGCTTTAGAAAGAGCGCGGAAAACCAAACCCGAAACCCTATCATGATTAAAGTGGGCCGAATCGTACCCATTTTAGTGGGCCGGGTCAGCCCACTTTAACTATTATACCTTAAAATCAAAACCTTTTTTTTTATAAAACCCGGCCCAAGCCAAAACTAAGCCCATAGCCTTAACGGGTGTTTACACCACAAGGACGTACGCTGCAAAGATAGCTACAACGATTGGGGTCCTAACCTGCCAAAACTATAAACCTTTCCCACCACTTGGGACTAACTTTGCAAGAAACGTGTATAAGTTGAAGGACTAATTGTGGCAAAACCCCCAAACCCTCACCCCACGTTTTAAACTACTGTTTATCTTCTTTCACCCATTCCCGCCAAAAACACAACCCCACCCCTGTCACCATCAACACCTCAAAACACCCTTCAAATCCCTCCAAAACAGTCACCAACACTCACCCCACATTCAAATCCAGCTTGGCAATCCTATTACTCCCTATTGGTCAAGATTTTTTTTAACGGCTTAGATTCAAAGGTGTAGGCAACAAGCAAGATTGAAGGCTAGGATTTGCTTATGACTTTCTCCTCACAAAAGAAAACCAACAAGCACACTCTGAAGGGAAGCTCAGTTGCTATAAATTGAAGAAGCACAAGATGAAGAAAGGGGCACCACCCCTGGGATTTAGTTTTAGTTTTTATTTTTTTAGTCATTGTAACCTTAATTTAGTTTTTTAGCTACATTCTCTTGTAAACCTTTTAATTTTAATGGAATTTGAAGTTTAAGTTTATTAAAAATTGTTGCTACTGTTCCCCTTTATTTA
>BQNB010021447.1:45477-62618 GCA_026074375.1 Tanacetum coccineum | reverse complement strand
TTTCAGCTTCTTCAGCTGTATTCACATCAACGGTTCCTTGTTTAGTTGGATCGACTGGTTCTGATTCAGTCGGACCGCTATCATTACCAAAATCATCTAAACTGATCTTGTTAAAACCAAAACTCTGATTGCTCCCATTTGGATTTTTATCACATTCATTCGCATCGTTTTTATCCACATTTCCATCACCATCATTCGCATCATCATCCCCATCATCCCCATTCCCATCGTCATCATCCCCATCATCCCCATTCCCATCATCATCATCCTCAACATTATTCCCATTTCCATCATCTTCGAATGATATTGGATCTTTAAAAAGATTGAAATACTTTCCATGAAGACCAATAAACTTCCCATCACCAGGATTCTCTAAACGAGCTTTCCTCATATACTCTTCAAGCATTACTCTTTCCGCACAAATTAAGGAAAGTTTTTCTTCAGCCTTTTTTAAAGAAATCCTGTATTTTACCAAAATTATAAATGTAGTTAGACAAGAGATCAGATAGGAGACTTCATATAAAATCACATCAGACAGGATCTCATGAGATTCACCTCTCATGAGATTCACTCTCAATCTCATGTGATTCACTATGAATCTCATGAAATTCATAGTGAATCTCATGAGATTCACTCTCAATCTTATGTGATTCACTATGAATCTCATGAAGAGATTACTCTTAATCTCATGAGATTCTTGTGTTCTCTTGAGATTAATAATTGAATCTCATGAGATCAGATAGAATCTCATGTGATTCATGAGACTGAATCTCATGAGATTCAAATAGAATCTCATGAGATTCCACTTGAATCTCATGAAATTCCATTTGAATCTCATGAGATTCCACTTAAATATCACGAGATTCCATTTGAATCTTATGTGATTCACTCAGAATCTCATGAGATTCAAATGTGATATTATTATGAATCTAAAACACATACCTCTTTCTTAGAAATTTTCCGCAGAAACAATAAATCCTTCGTCTTCTTCCATCTCAACTTTGGTCCAGTCAAAATTAATAGGTAAAAGCCCATCTTTCCTTTGTTTCATTAAGTATGATGTCTGACTTTTAATAGCTAGCCGTGTGCGGACAACCGGACCACTTTCAAAATTGGTTGAGTCTAGATATAAAAGCTGATAAGAAAAAAAAAACAAAATTTAGCTAAATTTAGAAACATGAAAAAGAACATTTAGTGGAAATTAGAAACTTACAATAAGGAACGTTAATGGACCGAGGTAATTATTAGTTCCATTCGGGAGTTTACTGTCTCGAAGACAGTCATAAACATATCCACACCAATCAATCTGAGAAATCACTGTATCTTCCCGAAGGCGTTTAACAACATCCAGACAAATCTCGCCTTTCAACCCATCAGCCTTACACATTGTGTTAGTAAACAAAGTAAGAAAATTAACTTTAAAAAGAAAGTCAATTTCTTTAGAACCAACCAATATCCGAGCAATATCATTAACTCGGATTTGCTTCAATTCTTTAGGAGAAAATTGAGCAGCCCACTTCTTTACAAACTCATCACCAGTTTCTCTTTCAACCAAATTAAATAAAGAATGTCCTCCAACCGGAATACCTAACATATCATGGATTTTTGAATGGGTTACCTCAATTTGATCACCAGTATCGAAGCTCAACTTGTAGTTTTTGAACCGGGACACAACAAACAGTCCCAACTTCATTGGGAGTTTATCTATGACGACATTGTTTAATGAACTAAACCCTATATCCTTTAAAAATAGCAACATCTCAACATTTAAATTTCGGATGGCAGAAAAAAGGGATACAGGAGTGGTCCTTGCATGAAAATCTAAAATTTGGAAAGATACTCTTGATATGCAGCTTTTTCCCTCATCATCAGATTCTTCTTTCTTGACATTCATCGTTAATTTTTTCTTACCTTTTTTTGGCACACTCTCCTCGTCACATTCTTCTCTCTTTACCTTCTTTGTCAATTAACTGATCAATTGCTTAACAACTTCTGAATCAATAGAAAAAGACTCCGAAGCATCAGAACCACTCCTCTTCCTCTTCAAACCAGCCTTTAACTTCTTTTGTTTTCGATCAGGTTTCTTTTTACTATGCTCTTCTTCATCAGCAGAATTTGAATCAGAATCCGGACCACCCTTCCTTTTTCTCTTCACCAACTCAGAAGCTTTCGCCTTAACTTCATTCTTAGGCTTAGACCTTAAAACAAGTACTTCTGAATGTACCTTGTGCTTACCCTTAACAATATCAGCCTTATTTGGAAGCTCAGACAAAGCCTTAGACTTTGGCTTGTCTTTTGAAACAACATTCAATTTCTTCTCCTTTTGAAACAAAGCCTGTAGTTGATCAAATTCAGTAATATAGTTAATGTTGATACAAAAGTTGGACGATCCTTGATTAGGTCCGAATTAGGTGTAATACGGATCTGCTAGGCTCCGGTTCCTGTATCAATTAAGTCTTGATGTCTGAGACCTGCGCACTAAGAAAGCAAAGCACCGTTAGGCTTACCGTGGGATTGTCTCCCACGATTATCCTCCGGCGTGAGAGTAAGTAATCGGTTTAGGTTTAGGTAGAAGGTTAGGGTTATGAGAGCATACCTTAGATGAGAGTCGGGGTGCTCTTTATATACTCACCGAACCCTAATGGGCTTTGTCCCATTAATTAGGTTAGTACCCAAGAGGCCCCACCGTTATTTAGTAACCAGTGGGCCCACCTCATGATTATGACCCGTTCGTAACGGTTGTTATAGATACCTGCGCACGTGTGCGCTAGTTGGACCTCATGGGCCTAAATCCTCATCGTGATAGCCCATATGTCATGGGCTTCGCCATAGGCAGTACCATTCGGGCCTTGGAAACCCGTATTGATGTTGCTATGGCCCATTCATTATGGGCCTGGGTATAAGTACTATTCGCGGGTCGGGTTCATGACCCGAGGTTGGACTATACGTCATCAATACACACTTGTCAGATTGGTTTAAAAGAAAACCACTTGACAACACAACCTCATCAAACTTTTGATGCCACTGTTTAGGTGCTTGTTTCAGCCCATATAATGACTTAACCAACTTACACACCTTATGCTCATTACCCGGCATAACAAATCCTTCCGGTTGCTTCATATACACTTCTTCATCCAAATCACCATTCAAGAATGTTGTTTTAACATCCATTTGATGGATCACTAGATTGTGAATAGCAGCCAAAGCTAATAACAATCTAATAGTAGTGATACGAGCAACTGGTGCATAGGTATCGAAGTAATCGATCCCTTCTTTTTGTCTAAATCCTTGGATTACCAATCGAGCTTTGAACTTGTCAATTGTTCCATCGACTTTCATCTTCCTTTTGAAGATCCATTTGCAACCTAAAGGTTTGCAACCAGGGGGTAAATCAGATAGAACCCATGTATTATTTTCCATAATAGAACCAATCTCATCATCAATTGCTTCTTTCCAGAAAGCAGAATCTCGAGATTGCATAGCTTCATTATAGGTTCTAGGATCCTCCTCAATACTATAACAGTAAGAGTATTGTGATCCAACTTGATCTCTTGATCCCTCAACTAAGTATAGCTGAAAATCAGAACCATATGATTTAGCTTTCCGAACTCTTTTACCTTTACGAGGTTCAGGAATCTCACTTGGTACACCATCAGAATGATCATCCCTTTGAGATTCATCCGAATTTGGTATAATATCCTTTGGTCTAGGTATTGAAGAGAAACGATTCTCATCAAATATTGCATCTCTTGACTCTATAATTGAGTTAATAGAAACCGAGTCATTAGGTTCAATAACATAAAACCTATATGCCTTGGAATGCTCAGCATATCCAACAAAGATGCAATCAATACCTTTTTCACCCAAAGTTTTCCTTTTCGGGTCTGGAAGCCTAACAACGGCCCTACAACCCCAAACTCGTAAAAATGACAAGTTGGGTCGTTTCTTATACCAAAGTTCATATGGGGTAGTCTTGTTCCTTTTATTTGGAACCCTATTCAATAAATAGCAAGCCGTTAGCATGGCTTCTCCCCAGAACCCCTCACTCAAACCCGAGTAAGATAACATGGAATTAACCATTTCCTTAAGAGCTCTATTTTTCCTTTCAGCCACACCATTTTGTTGTGGTGTATAAGGAGCTGTAGTTTCATGAATGATTCCTACAGATTGAAAAAATACAGGATCATAATATTCACCACCTCTATCTGTGCGTAAGGTTTTAATTAAGTCATTTTGTTGCAATTCAACTTCTGTTTTATAAATTCTAAATTTATCAAGGGCTTCATCTTTTGCATGTAGCAAGTAAACATAGCAAAACCTAGAGGCATCATCTATAAAAGTTATCACATACTTTTTATTACCTAAAGATGGTGTTGCATGAAAATCGCACAAATCACTATGTATCAATTCAAGTATGACAGATTTCCTTGTTATACTTTTAAATGGTTGCCTAGTGATTTTTGTTAACATACAAGTAGTACATTTATCAGGATTTTCATCAATAGCAGGTATCAATTCATCTTTAGACATTTCAAGCATTCTTTTATAGTGTACATGTCCTAAACGAGCATGCCATAATGAGGAATTAACAACAGTAGAAGAAGACATATAAACAGAATCCGAATCATCCGGAACTTTATTCAAATTCAACATAAACATACCATTGTTATAATAACCAAATCCTACAAATACACCACACTTCGATAAGATATACTTATCGGATTCATAAACCTGCTTATATCCACACTTATTTAATACAGGACCAGAAATCTAGTTCGTAAGAAGTTTAGGTATTACAAAACATTAAAACAAAGTAATAGTTTTTCCAGAACTAAATTCTAATGCTACGCTTCCTATGCCATGAACAGGAGCGAAATGATCATCACCCATGTAAAGTACAGATCCGTCTTCACTGGTTCGTATGTCTTAAACCAACAACGATCTTTACAAACATGATTTGTAGCACCAAAATCTATCCACCACCAATGCATCAACCTGCCATTAAAATGCTTCAGAATTGTGAAACAGAATTTTAACAAAATGTTCTAAACATTCACTAAATTCTGACCTTGGTCTTGGATTGGTCCTTAGACCCCTTTCCCGAACCACCAGCATTTGCGTTGTTCTTTTTACCACTACGGTGTAACGCATCTTTTGAATGACCAGTTTGCCACACTTCCAACATTTTCCAATACTTTGATTTCTTGTTGGAACTAGAACCACTCTTGTTCTCATTGGACCGTTTTTTACCTTTGTTTTGTTTGTTGTGTTTATTCTTACCCTCTTCCGTCATGTTAACAGAGGGACCACCAACTTCCTTACCCTTGCCCTTGTCACTGTCATGCGCCCTTAGAGATTCCTTATGCGCAAGGTGACTACCAGTTGGACCAAAGACAAAATCATCGTTACCGTGTTTCAAAGGTATGTTTAAAATCCTTCAGGAGGAGGCAACTTACAATTATACTGAAACAGAATGTGACTCATCCATTTCAAGCCATGTTGTGTGTATTGGCAAGGATCCTAAGGAGTTCATTGTATGCGTTCCATGACCCGGTCTGAATCGACCTCTTGTAATTGTTAAAATTACTAAAAGAATATTTACTAGAAGAATTCCTTGCCATGTACTTGGGTTAAGCTGAATCAACAACTCCTTAGCCGACTCAACATTCGTATATACATCAAAAAGAGAATCAGACATACCATTCAATATGTGTCCCCTGCATATGTAGTCATCGTTCTCCCACTTTGGCCCTTATTCCTTTCTTGCTTCCACTGTTGCATCTTCCAACAATTCCGGCATCGGTGTTGTCAACACATAAACCACCTTCAACGTAGTCAACAAGAAATGCATCTTTTTCTGCCATCGCCTAAAGTCATGCCCCTCAAACTTATCTAGTTTCCCAAAATTCGTAGTCATCTCCTTCACCGTATTTCCAGCCATGATCACAACAAAATACTTTATACGTTTGTTATGTTTAGGGGTGTGTGTGTGTGTGTGTGATGATCCTGGATAACTTGATTATATCGTGTAACAATCCACTTTCCGTATAAAGTATTTTGACCCTTATCAATGCCTGGGTTGCACGAAATCTCTATCGGGATAATATAAGGAGTATAGCAATTTATGTTCTAGGCACAAGAATCATAAATCAAGAACAATGAAGGAATTGTATGTATCTTTTTCGTTATTTTAATGAGACTAATGAATCTGTTTATAAAACAAATTCTAAAATGACAGTTAAGCAGTTAAAGTTGGTTAAAACCAACTTTCACAACTGTTTTCAGCAGTTACACGGCTAGCAGTACTAACTACTTAGTGCTAGCAGTACTAACTACTTAGTACTGCTAGCAGTACTAACTATTTAGAGCTAGCAGTACTAACTACTTAGTACTGCTAGTGAAAATATATTAAACCAACTTAGTACTGCCAGCACTTAGTGCTAGCAGTACTAACTACTTAGTACTGCTAGTGCAATTTTGTCATGGTCGAAAAACATATTAACTCAACGAGTGTGTACTCCACACTTCCCTAACTCGTATCCAAGCTAAGTATGAAATTCTCATTAGTCTCTAGTAAATCGTCATTACCTAAATGGCCATTGATGACACTAAAATCACCAACATAACTATTGTCTGTGATCGTATATAACAAGTTGAAAATAAGGAAAGCAATAGAAGATAAGCCTTATACATATCAACATTCTAATTAAGTAAGAGAATGACTAGACGATGCATAATTGCATGTTGTTATGAGCCCCTCGGCAAGATATTTTGGTAAAAGGCTTGACCACTTGGACATTTACATTCTAATTATAAAAGTAACCTTTTTTATTTGAAAACTATTATCGAGGTGGACGTAAGCATTAAACATACACTATGGATGCTACTATGTCGGTGCGCTTCCGTTAAGTCACCTCTAGGGAAAAAACCTATAATCAAATCAACCCATTCATAAGTAAATGGGTGCCAATTGGTAAAGTTGTACCACAAAAAAGACTGAAAAATATAAAGGGACAACAGAGAAGATAATTAACAAGTTGGTTTAGACCGGCCATGGTTCATAATACATTCAAGACTTCCAATTGTCATCAATCCCAAACATAATGCCAACTTGGAGGATTCTGCAAGAAGGCATTCTTTGGGATGTCTTGATCTATTTAACCTCATCTGCAAGTTCAACTAGTTGAATTAAACCGCCATAGTTATAAATAGGGCTTGTGTTTAGGTTAGAACATATATTGCAAGTTTAGCTCTATTGAGAGTAAATATAATAATTATGAGGGTCGGAAAATCATGAGTGAATGTCATGACTATACACTGCAAGTGAAATTCAGGACTCTAACATCAATTTTGAATACAACTAAAGTCCAAAAAGTGGAGAATAGGGCATCTGAGGCTTTTTCACACCTATGTGTAGATTTATGAAAAAAATAATATCCTGTTTATCAATACCTGTAGAAATTAGGACTGTAACAACTATTGTTGCTTTAAAACTGGAAAATTAAAGTGGTAAAAGTGCACTTAATCCAACAAAACTGAAAATAGAGTAGAAAGACATCTTACAATCTACTGTTAAAATATACTGACAATGCCTATAGATCACCATTTTTCATCAATCTTAAACTACCCTATAAGAGATTTCGATCAGTACCAAAACTATAACACCATTTCAAAATATATGAAGCATGGCCAGAGAAGTGAAATATGGTCGGAAGCTTTAAATGCAGGTCCATACATGCCCAGTACCATTGTAGCCTATAACTTGTGTTAAGCACATCAGCAAGACAAATTATGTTGGATCGATTCAAGGAATTAAAACGCAAAATATTTATTATATCAATTGCAATACAATTTCTATACAAACAAATTCTGTCATCATCTTTTGTTTTTACAGGATCCTAACTATTTATATAAAATGAAAGGGTACAAAGTGAACCGTTGTGTTGGTTTGTGAATAACTGTTTTTGACAGTTAATTAACTGTCATTTGACAGTTTGGGTTGGGCTTGTCCCGTTTGACCCGTGTTTTGGATCTACAGAGAACTTGGTTTGACCAATATTCTCCCCCCTATCACAAACATTCTGCTCCATAGATTCTTCATTCCGATGAGTTGTATCATGGTTTAAGAATTTAATCTTTCGGGAGTCTTTGGTGAGTTATTGTCTGCCTTCTGGTATTCTCCATTTACGAATTCAACTTGTATGTCTTCTCTTTCGACGCTTTCTCTGATGAAGTGGTACTTCGTGTCGATATGTTTGCTCCGTCCGTGAAATACTGGATTTTTCATAAGTGTTATCGCAGACTTGTTATCAACTTGTATTATAACCTTTTCTTCTTGAGAGTGTGTGAGTTTGCTTAGTAACCTTTTTAACCATAATGCTTGCGTTGCTGCTGCTGTTGCTGCAATGAACTCTGACTCACATGATGATATGCTACAGTTGTCTCTGTTTTGTGTGCACCAGCTGATTGGTGATTCTCCGTAGTAGAAAGCATTATGCGGTAGTTCCTTTTACTTCTTGAGTATTGACTCCATAGCTACTGTCGATGTATCCATGTATCTTGTTTCCTCCGTTATGTTTGTAGGTGATTCCATGATCCTTTGTTCCTTGTACATAGCGTAGTACTTGTCTTATGGCTTTCATGTGTTGTTCTCTTGGCTCTTGCATAAAACAACTAAAGTAAAATCCTTTCAGAATAACTTAAGTCGGGCCTTGTGTGAAGCAGATATCTTAAGCATCCAATTAAGCTTCTATATTCAGTTGAGTTGACCATTGTTCCTTCTGTAATCTTTGTTAATCTTGTGCCTGGATCCATTGGTATTAATGTTTCGTTGCAGTCTATCATTCCAGCTTCCTTTAGGATTTTGCTCGCGTATGTTGATTGCTTTATAGATATGTCACCATTGTTCTGTGTGACTTCTATGCCTAAATAATAGGCTAATAATCCTAAATCGCTCATTTCGAATTTTTCTTCCATTTGAGCTTTGAAATTGTCAATTTCTTCCTTTGGTGTGCCAGTGATGATTAGATCATCTACATAGACTCCTATTAGCAGTATTGAGTCTTTTGATCTCTTGGTGTAGATTGCTTGCTCCAGTGCACATTTCTTAAAATCTAGAGACTTTAATGTGTTGTCTAGTTTTATATTCCAAGCACGTGGTGCTTGTCTTAGTCCATATAGTGCTTTTATAAGCCTATAGACTTTTCCTTGGTCTTGTTTCTTTATGAAACCTTCGGGTTGTGTGACGTATACTTCCTCCTTTAAATCTCCATGTAGGAATGCAGATTTTACATCAAGGTGATGTACTTCCCATTTATTGTTAGCAGCTATGGCAAGTAGTAGGCGAATTGTTTCCATCCTAGCTACTGGTGCGAAGACTTCTTCAAAGTCTATGCCATGCTCTTGTATGTAGCCTTTCGCTACTAGTCTTGCTTTATGCTTGACTATATTTCCATTAGCATCCTTTTTGGTCTTAAATACCCATTTTAAGCCTATTGCTTTATGTCCTTTGGGTAGAGTAGTTAATTCCCATGTATTGTTTCTATTGATGGAGTCTAATTCGACCTTCATTGCTTTGATCCATTTTTGATCGGTTGATGCTTCCTTGTAATTCTTAGGTTCGTCTTCAGCTAGTAGTAATTCCTCAGTGTTCTCGTATAGATCATTAAGTGTTCTAAAACCTCTTACTGGTGTATGGTCAAAGTGTGAAGGAGTGTTTATGACTTGAATTGAGTCATTGTCACTTTGATAGTAAGATGGTGGCGAATTGATGGGTGTGTCTTGGGAATTTATTTCTGAAGATCGTGTAGAGGGTGTGTGAAATGGTTGAGAATGTGTGTGAGAGTTTCTTGGTGATGCATAATCATCATCATTATTACTTGAAAATTCATTATCTTCTTCTAGTGGTTGAATTTCATGATCATGATGTTCAAGATTTCCTATTCTGAAATCTGTCCATTCTGGTTCGTTATCAGTGTGCTCACTCATGTAATCCTTCCAATCCCATGTTTCATTCTCCTTAAACTTCACATCTCTACTAACACATATCCTTTGTGTTATTGGATCAAATAGACGATATGCTTTTGATCCTGGTTCGTTTCCTAGGTATACCATTTTAATACTTCTGTCGTCTAGTTTCGTCAGATGTTGTGATGGTACCTTTGCATATGCTATGCATCCGAAAATTCTTAAGTTTCCTAAATTTGGTTTTCTTTGCTTGATAGCTTCATATGGAGTGATGTCCTCTAATGCTTTTGTAGGGACGTTGTTTAAGATGTATATGGCATGTCTGACAGCTTCAGCCCAAAAATTTTGTGGCATGCTGGTTGCTTTCATCATGCATCTAGTTGTGGACATGATTGTCCTGTTTCTTCTTTCTACAACTCCATTTTGTTGTGGCGAGTAGGGTGCAGTTAGTTGCCTTGCTATACCATTTTCCTTACAGTATTGCATGAATTCATTTGAAGTGAATTCTCCTCCTCGATCCGTTCTGAACATTCTAAGTGATGTTCTTAATTCATTTTCTACTGACTTCTTAAATTCTTTGAAGGTGTCGAAAGCTTGATCTTTCGTGTTTAAGAAGTATGCCCACATATATCTTGAGTAGTCATCTACTAGCAAGAATATGTATTTCTTTCCAGATGGTGTAGGTGGTGTAATTGGTCCACATAAATCTCCATATACTAAATCTAAGGGTGATGTAGATCTAGCTTTAGCTTTCTTAGGAAATGGTGCTCTATTGTGTTTTCCAATTAAACAAACATCGCAAACTTGTGTTGTATGTTTAATGGTAGGTATTCCATGAACTAAATTTCTTTGAGCCATTGTTTTTAATGATTCAAAGTTCAGGTGTCCTAGTCTTGCGTGCCATAACCATGTGTCTTCCTTTAAATTTGCTAATAAACAGACTGGTGTACCCATCTTTAGGTTTGTCTTGTAAAGTCTGTTACTTTGTCGAGTGACTTTCATGAAGATTTTGTGATTCATGTCATAAAGTCGTAATTCGTCATCTTCCATGACTACTTTACAACCAATTTCAGTGAATTGTCCAAGACTAAATAAGTTGCTTTTTAAGTCAGGAATGTAATATACTTGTGATATGATTCTTTGTTTCTTATCATCACATTCTATGACTATTGAGCCTTTTCCTTTTATTTCTATATATGAACCATCTCCAAATCTTACTTTACCACTAACATCCTCATCTAGATCCTTGAAGTGTTCCCTAACTCCAGTCATGTGATTACTAGCTCCATTGTCTAAGTACCATAAGGTATCCATATTTGTCTCTACATCGTTTTCGTGTAGCGAGATTTCTTGCTCATCAACCTCTAGTGTGGCCATTAATAAGGTTGGTTCCAAGTCTTCTTCAACGAGGTTAGATTGCTCGTTGGTATTTGTCCTTAAAGGACATTTAGGTGCAATGTGCCCTAATTTCTTGCATTCATAGCATCGTAATTTGCTAGTATCATAATTTGACTTTTTGAAGTTATTTCTATTATAACCTTTATGAGAGTTTTCTTCTTTCCTCTCTTCCTTAAAATTCTCATGGTTTCTACCTTGTGAGAATCTAGGTTTTCCTCGTCCTCTTCCTCTAAAATATTTTCCTTTATTGTCATGTCGTGTGAACATTAGTTTATCATGATTGTCCACTTGTTTGCCTTTCTTAAACTTAATTCTTTCTTCATAAGTCTTAAGTCTACCTACTGCTTCTTCTAAAGTCATTTCTTTTAGGTCTGAGTATTGTTCTATGAGACCAATCTATTTGCAAATACCTATCTGGTACAGCATTTAATAGTTTACGTACTAGAGTTTGATCTTCAATTGTGTGTCCTAAGTTGGCTGCTTTATTTACTAAGGTTGTTAGTTTTCCGGTGAAGGTTTCTATTGTTTCATCCTCCTTCATGTGTAACATCTCAAAATCAGATTTGAGTGTTTGCAACCTAGCTTGTTGGACTCTCTCTTCTCCTATGTGCCTAATTTTCAAGGCATCCCAAATGGCTTTTGCAGTTTTGTGTTTAGTGATTTGAAGTTGTTGTTCTTCTGGTAAGGCTTGATAAAGGAATGCAATAGCAGTTTTATCTTTTTTATTATCTGCTTGGGTTTTATCGTTGGGTTCTATTGTTTCCCATAAACCGTTTGCTTCGAGGATAATTTGCATCGGAATTGCCCATAGTGAGATTCAGGGTTTTAAAATTGAACTGGATTGTGGTTTACTTGAGTACTTTATCTTACTTTCTCCTTTTGAAGTATCTCCACTCCGCTTTTGTCATTATCTTAAGCAATCAAATACAATCTCCTCAAATAAAAATTCCTAACACTAAGTGTGTTGAAATTAAAGAGATTACTCCAATTTTTTTTTTTTGTTGTGTGTGCTAACAGGCTATCTAACTTAAGGGGGGCTAGTTTTGTTCCAAATAGAAACTACCCTTGGTATTTTAATTCTAAAATGAATAACCTAAGTTAATTACTCCTTACAAGTTATTCAATAAAATTATCAGATACTCATATTTTTTTTTTCGGGTTTCTAAGGCCAGTTACTATCTAGAATTTTTCGGGGGTAACTTTCGTATATAGCCTAAAACCAATGATCTATATAAATAAAACTGAATAAAATTTATATAGAGAAAAAAAAACTAATAAAAGGGAAGGTTGGGGGTTAAAATTGAAACCTTTTCTAGGTTTATTAAACCTAGTTCTCCTTGGAGAGGAGGAGTGAGAGGGGAAGTGTCCGCCCCTTTTGTTTGTGTTTATGGAGTTCGTCTCTGTGTACTCCTTTTGGGGTTCTGACTTGGGTTCTTTGACTCCTTGGTCCCCCCCCCCCTCCTTGGGTTTGGGTTTTGTTCACCCGGATTAGTATGCCGATTAATTATCGTCTCTGTTCTTGTGTTCTTGACCACGAATCTTCAATTTGTTATTGCGAAAAATTTAGGGTTTCGCAGAAAAATTGGGGTTTTCGTTTGGATAATCTAGAATCAGTGATTGATTCCTGCGGGTTTAATATTGAATCTTCAAAAGGTTTGTTTGTTCCTTTAGATTAACTTGGTGTTATACCGCGTGTTGATGACGGATTATTATCCAAAAATCGTGGTATGATTTTCCTTTTCGAATCTTAATTTGTTGCCTAAATCTCCCCTGTTTTTGTTGAGATTTAAAGTTTTTGGTTAAAGGATTTTTTTGGTGAAACCCTTCGTTGCCAGTGATTGAAATAATCACTTTGGTGGCGTCGTTGGATTTTCCTGGAACGATTAATACGTTCCTATATTAACACGAAAATGAAATTAGATTCGTGTTATTTGGTAAAGAATCTGGAAAAAAACTTTGGCGACTTTTGGTTCGAATGATGAACACTGGTTTCTTCAATTGTTTTCTGTGTGCAAGGATGATTTGGTTTAATCCTACCAAGAGCTCTGATGCCAATTTGTTGGTCCGAATCTTTGATTTGTTGGATCCAAAAGAATTAAACGCAAATAGTTTTATAAATTGTAATAACTTGTCTATACAAATTCTGTCATCAATCTTAAATGTTACAGGAATTCCTATCTATATATAAAAAACTAAACGGTGTGTTTGAACCGTTGTGATGGTTCGTGAATAACTGCTTTGGCAGTTATTTGACAGTTATTTAACTGTCAAAGTGGCGGTTTGGGTTGGGTTGCTGTTTTGCCCCGTTTGACCCATGTTTGGGATTACTGGCTGGGTCGTGACCCAATAACAATGAAAAGTTAAAAGACGAGTTACAAGATATTGACAAGTTAACTGAAGAAAGGATCGGCGAGATTATCCAATGGTTTTTAATGGATTTTAAGGCTGCTAAGTTGCATGAGAATGGATGGCCACTCACAATGTCTGCTTATAAAGTTTCAAAAGCTGCCCTTAATGCATACACAAGACTAACAGCGAAAAAGTTTCCAAATATTATTGTAAACTGTGTGCACCCGGGGTATGTTGTAACAGATATGACATCTCAAACTGGATTTATCACAGTGGAAGACGGCGCTAAAGGTCCAGTAATGGCTGCTTTGTTGCCGAATGATGGACCTTCCGGTGTCTATTTTGATGAAACGAAAATAGCTCCATTTTCATCAACATATTTGATAATAAAAGAATGAATGCATTGTAATACTACTGTATTATTACTTTATATATGTTGTTTTGGATTTGAAATAAAGCATCCTATGCTAGTATTAAGATGATAATATTGGCCAGAGTTCTATAACACATCTTGCAACATTTTTCTTTCTTCATCTAAAGAAATGATATTGCAAACATAAAATGAATCAACATTGATCGAGTTTTGATTGATCTTTGGGCCTACCCCCTTATAGCTGAACAGAAATGGGCCCGATCAGTTAAATACGCATTTATACGATTTAGGTGTCACTGTTGTGGTCCTTTGGAAACTTTATATACTCGCGCAAGGTAAAAAAAAAATCACCCGGCTCGAAAAGCCAAATTTAACAAATGTTTTATAATATTATTACAGCGTATATGTCTTTGTAGTAAAAAAGTTAATCTCAAATCTCAAGGGTCTATGAATCATTGAATTGGTATCCATACATTTGTACACAAAATACAAAGACGATGAATGATGTAGAGGACTAGAGGCTTATTGTCAAATGTCAACATTGTCAGTGTCGATAACTATAAAGAAGAATCCAAGAAATTAACACAACATTGTTTGAAGCCCAAAGATAACAAGAACATAACTATAAAATATTAAAATTTTATCTTAGCGAATATATAACGCCGATTTCAGCATCTAACCACTATGAACACGCCAACAAAATATAGAGTATGTAACGGCGATTTCAGCATGTAGCCGAGTTTTTTTTATACGTGTAAAAATAAAGCGAGAAAATAGTTTACGGACCGAGTCGGACCGCAAATATAATGAACTCAAGATCGACATCGTAAGAATCGAGACTTTCCGCCACAAGATACATTTAGCCATGACAAAGATCCGTTAAACGACAAAGTAAGCGAGATGACAGAGGACTCATCTGACTACATGATAAAATTGAGCATTCTTGTTGACCAATTGAAGAGGTAAAAGTATTTAATTGTTAAATTTTGAATTATTATATGAACTTATATATACTTATCAATTTTTATGGTTCTAATAACTTTATAAATTTAATAAGTATCCATAAACTTTATAATTCTTATACTTTATATTTTATAAAAAATCTTAGACTTTACAAGATCCTGGATCTATAAATTGTCACAATATTTAACTTTAAAACAAATTTATTAAATTACTACATATGCCCAAACTCATGCATTCACCGGTTACAAAAGTAGTTTCTCACTCCTGTTAAAAACAAGGGTTAATTGCTTGAAAATGTATTATATTTGTCACTTTTTATTATTGTGAGTATTGAATTTTTTTCTCATTTTGTGTATTTTGTGACCATTTTACCCTTACTTTTTTCAAATTTTAAAGGGTAAAATGATCATTTTACATGGCAGAGTAGTCACAAAATACACAATGATCGAAATTTGAAAGTTCAATACACACAAAAACAAAATGTGACAAGTATAATACATTCTCAGTTAACCCTAAAAAACAAATGAGTGACTATCTTTGAACTTTGAAGTACAAAAAAGACTAATATATACGAGTATTTGGCGTATATTATTTTATTTTGTTAAGGAGTTCACTGACTTAATCTTTTACAAGAACAAAAACTAATTTAACAAAATTATATTGTACTAGCCATATATTGATGCAATCAATATATAAAGAAGGTTTTATCCTTCTTCACATATCCCACCTTACATGTGCAAATATATAATGGATGAGAAGAGGTACATCATCACCATTATCAAACATTTATCTAGTTTTATAGATTTCTTTTCTTGCATGCAAAAATCTTCCCACGTGTTAGAATGTTTGTTCTACGATTTTCAGATGTGCAGTTGTCACTGGAGCCAACAGAGGGATTGGACTCGAAATATGTCGTCAACTTGCTACGAAAGGAGTTGAAGTCATATTAACAGCTAGAAACGAGAGTCGTGGGTTAGAAGCTGTCGAAAATCTCAACATTTCTGGCCTTTCAAATGTCATTTTCCATCAACTTGATATCAACGACTCGACGAGCATTGCATGTTTGGCAAAATTTATTGAAACTCGCTTCAAAAAACTCGATATCTTGGTAATTAATATTCATGGTCATATACTTTCTTTTTGAAAAATGCTATAATTTAATATTTGATCTGATTATATCAATCAAAGCAAACACAGACATGGAAAAGATAGAAAATAATATCTTTGTCAAATTATGCATAGCTCGGAAGTGATTCACAAAAACCTAAAGCACATGTTCTCGTTCTATTGAAGCGGTGGAGCGAAGTTGCTTTAAAGATATAGAGCACTCGACTCAAAGCAATAAGTTGTAGCCCGTTAATTATACCGACTGTTTAGTCATCATTTTTAGAACCCCCAAAACAACCCTTCTAAAACTATAGTTACACTTGTTTTCAGTTGGCATGTTTTCACACCGCGTTTCTAGTTTTCTTTTGTTTCCCTACGATTGGTGATCAAGAGCAAGAAAGTACTGTTGGTTATTTTTTTGTGACCATATAACTGGTTATGAACTAGAACCCTAAGTAATTTGCATATGTTTGTGAGAATGATATAAAGAGTAGCAACTTAAGTAACATCATATAAGCTCGTAAAATAAGTTCTTGGGATGTATCAATGTGTATTACTAGTCGTGTATATTATTGTAAGAAATCTGTTTTTTGTCTACAGATCAATAACGCAGCGGAAATTGGAATAATCATGCACGAAGAATTCCAAACCGGAGGAGGGTTTGTAAGTAATTTTTTTTCTTTTCTAGACAGATTACAATCAAATAGAGTCATTATTTAAACTATTTGAGTGAATACATAAGCATGATGTTGTATCACTTGATTAGCTACAAGTGGCCGATAAAAAAGCGTATCTTCTTACCAACGTCATCGAAGAACCATATGAACTGGGAGAACAGTGTCTGAAAACAAATTATTACGCAACGAAAGCGGTTACAGAAGCGCTGTTGCCTCTTCTTCATCTCTCTAAATCGCCGAGAATTGTGAACATTACCTCCACGTATGGAGACTTATACGTAAGTAAATTTATAAAAACTTAAGGAAAT
>BQNB010021447.1:0-45282 GCA_026074375.1 Tanacetum coccineum | reverse complement strand
CACACCGATGAGTACTATGAACTTAGATGTAGAAATATTTTTAACTGGTAAATTCTTAGGAATACACCTAAAAGCCTAAATGTTGTAAAATTAACTAACTACACTGGTTAGTTAAATCTCGTGTAACCCTTTGCTTACTCTCGCTATAAAAGTAAAATCCTCTAGAAAAACTTGTTGAGCCATTCCTGTCTTTTTCACACCATATGTCTATTTCGTGACACCTTTACACCTTAGCCTACCATGTAGATTAAGCGTACTTTATCAAAGTTTCTAGTTTCTTTTGTGTAAAGTTTTGTATTTCGTGTGTCAAAGTGAAATTTTCTATCTCCGGTCAAGTCGGGAAATTACACAATGCAATGGGAAAATATGTAGCTCGTGTATTTTGCTACTTTTGCGATTATGTGTTATATCCGAAGATGAAGTGTTACAAGAAAAATTATCCAGATGAATTATGATTGTAAAGACGGTAAAATTGCATCGAGGATTATATTATGAAAAAAAATATTAGAAAAATAGAAAATGCATCCAAAAAGAAGGATGATTGATAGTCAGTTCGCTAAACTTAAACTGATGAAATACTTGGAAGGATCGATTATTCGTTGATATGTGGATAAAAATCAACAATGTATAGTTTTGTATAAAGTGGCCGATATCACAACTTTTGTAAAAGTATGTAAATTTGGGATGTTCGGGAAGTTGACCGTTATGGGAATGCCAACTTAGGTTGTCTTTGTCATTTCTATGATCGAGGCGTTTGTATATATTTCGAGTCTTTATCATGGAACGGTCAAGAAAAGTTACTAGCAACTACCTTATTTGTTCAAGCTTAATCTATTTGTTTTGTGAATTTTATTTAACAACAATTTGCTTCCCTTTCCTAGCAATTAACCTTAGGTTTTACTCGAACGAGGTTGAGATCGAGTCATGCATGTCTATTCTGTCGTTACGGCCATGTATGCGTGATTCAGCCACCTTGTTGGTTTATTACTTTTGGTGAAAGTTAGAAGATCCCTACCCTATATCATTCTTCATCCTAACCCTTGGTTAAACTCGAATAAGGATGTGATCGAACACACATGTCTATTCCGTCGTTACGGCCGTGTATGTGTGCTTCAGCTGCCTTGTTGGTGTGGTACTATCGGTGAAAGATTGTTAGAATGATCAACCCTTAGCCTTATAATAAAAACCCAATTTACCTTTTGACTTGTTTCTCCTTAGCTCTAGTGGTGGAGATGTGTATCCTTGCCAAGCATATGATATGAAGCTAATCACGACCGAGCAAATGAGCGTACCAATTAAATGTTACACCCTAGATTAGTTGAGTGATCTGAGTGTTTTCATTTCCATATTTCGTGAGGTGCTTGGTCTTGTACAGGTGATTAAAACAAAAGAAGTGCTTAAACGGAAAAATCCTTGACTTCGGTTGGGATACATTTTCAAATAACATCACATTTATACCATCATTTATCCCAAATAAATTACCCATTTGATATAATTATTGCACAAATTGGTACTTAATCGTTTGTATTTGTTATTTGCAGTAATTATCGAGCATTTGGCAAAAGACGGAGAAAATAACGTGTTTTGAAGCATAAACGAAGAGTTAGAGAAAGTCATTGATTCTGACATCAAGACGCCGTATCATTCTAGAAGCATACACCGTATCTAAAGACTTTGAAGAACTCAAGACCACTTGCTTGCTGATGAGAATTCGTCGTATCTCGTCAGTGTTATACGCCGTGTAATTTTATTTATACTTTGGTTCAAAATATTCAAGAAAAGCACAATTTCAGCCAATACTCCGTATCCAAGAACCCCAATACACCATACCCAAGGAGCTCAATACGTTGTACCCAAGAATTCTAATACACCGAACCGGAGGAGCTTAATACGCCGTATCCAGGATGTCGGATACGCCGTATCCAAACTAGCTCAATGAAATTCTAGAATATTTTATTCGTAGAGCCCACGCCCAGCAACCCCGATACACCGTATTGAGTTCCAATACGTTGTATCGAACAATTTTCAGAGTCTATAAATACCAAACCCTAAATATGATTAAGGGTATGCTTTTAACCACCAAGTTTGATTTCCAAAAGATCTATGAAGCCGAAAAGGTCCTGCAAAGTGCTCCAATCGATGGGAAAACTCTTGTAATCATTTACACTCTATATACGCGTTCGGTTAGCGTAATCTTTCGTTACTTTAATCGTTCATCTATGAATTCGTGTATTGTTACAATGACTATCGGCTAATACCTTTAGGTATTAGCCATGTTTATGATAATATAATGTTTGGTTTGTTTATCTCGAATGCTTAATTCATCGTTGCTTGTTGATTATGTTTATCAATTTATACTCGTTTACGTGCTTAATTATGCGACCTATCATTCAACTGGGTCTAGTCCTACATATTTAATGTGCTGCAACTTCGGTGTTGTGTGGGCGTAGGCTAAGAGTCTGGGATAGCTCTCCATATTTGCAAGTAAGTTAGTAAAGTCCCGATGGGATAGGGTTTAATAAGATCATTATTAATCTCCTAAGATAGATTATAATCAACAAATAAAATACTTTATGCGGATCCTTTAATTGTGACAGGATTCAATGTGTCTAGGTCTTAGGAAGAAGTACCGCCTAAGTCTAGGAATAATATAACCCTCAAGATAAGTCACTCACTGCACTAAATAAATAAACCGTTAATTGTGACAGGATTCAACGTGTCTGGGTCTTAGGATGATGTCATGCCTAAGTCTTAAGAATGTTATGCCGCTTCGAGATAAGAAATCATTGCACTAAATAAACAAACCAGCATTTAATCGGATTTAATATGGCTAATGCAGTTTTCTATTTATTTGCTATGTACCGATCTTATCTTTCTGATTGTTTTCTTGCATGTTTATTGTGTTTAGAATTGATTATTGTCACCATAAAACCTGTGTCAGTCTCTCAGGCTGAAAATCCCCCATATCCGTTTTGGATTTGGAAGCGGTTATACGTTAGGTCCAAACAAGTAATTAGAATTAACGTAATTAGAGTAATTAAAATACTGATAGATTTTAAGTTAACAACCTCGCTCTTAGTGTTCGACTCCTTAGTTACCATGAAACTCCACCTGATCGGGTACACTGCCCGTTAAAGTGTTGTTTTAGGATAAGTCGGCTAAATATAAATTTAAAACTTAGTAATCAATAAATTAACCATACACGACAGCACATCCGTGTTCTTTATTTGGAAGGTCCTTCATGCGGTCTTCGTAGGACTTCTACACGAAGTTTTACAACTCCCGAGGCAGAGAACCTAACCGTTGTAGTAGTAGTATAGGCAAGACTCGGGGGTTGTTATCGTTCTCTAGGGGAATAGGTTGGGAAGGCTTGGTCACGGTCTAATAGAATTCTAGGGGTTGAGGAAAAAGATTATTTTTGTATTTTTATGTTTTATAGAAAGCAGGTAAATCTATGGTTTGAGAGGTTGGTTTGTTTAACTATTATCTAAACTAATTAATCTAATCTACTGGTGATAACTTTATGATAATTGAATGTATTTACTTAATCATGCATTACTAATTAGATTGCTTCTCCTAATCCCGCTGCCTTGTCACACTTGTGATGATCTGTGTAAGTATTTCCTAGGTCATGAACGGATTACACGAACCCACCGTCTATTTAATATTCCGTTAAGGCAACGCACAAGTAAGGTAGTATGAAGACTATTACAAGACCCCTAAGAGTATATTAAATGCGTGTGAAATACTTATGGAGGGATTCAACCATTTAAAAGGGGGTAAGGTGTATTGAATGAATGCTACCCGATGGTATCCTTTCTACGCACTCACATTTCCCTAGACGTGTCTACAACTATACAGACGAAAGCTGGTTTTCTAAAGCCTAACGCGCACACTCCTCAACAAAAAGCAACAGTAATAGGATCTACAATCTGACTTTCATGCAATCATAAGCAAATACAAAGGAGGGTTTAGCCTCGCCTGTTATAATGAAAGCATGAGATAAATCAATCAAACAAACACATAGCATATTAAATGTTTAATGTGATTAAATGATAGGATAACCTTACTTGAATTAAAACATGGATCCAAGGTAGTACAATAGGGTTTTGAGGCCCTAAAAATGACCTATGAAGCTGCTACAAAGGCTAGGGTTCGTCTCCCTAAAGTTATACAAAGTTACACACTTGAAACCCTAAAATCGGTTTTATATTTATAGAGATATCGTTGCGATGGCGTCGCTTTGTACTCCTGACGTCGTCGCCACGTAGATGGTTCTAGATCCACTTTAAGTCGGCCAGGTCTCTGAGCCGTCGATGAATCCTATACGTCGTCACCATGAATGTCATGACGCCGTCGCTTTATGGTTGCGACGCTGTCTCCAGGCTCTAAATGGAATAATTCTTCATGGTTCTTGGTGTAGAGTCGTAGTTTGTATTTTCTTCTGGTAAATGGAGCCTAAGTCAAGGTGTTTTTTCCTCCAAATGCTTACCAAGTGTAAAACTCTGGAAAACAACCGATTAATCTAAAGCACATATTCTGGGCATATTTGCATGATTTAAGGGGTTAAATGACCCTAAAATAGTGTATAAAATGACACCTCATCAAATACCCCTACACTTGGGATTTGCTTGTCCTCAAGCAAATGGGCTTTTCTACCTAGACAATAGCAGTATTAGGGTCATTTAACCTACTCTTTAAAAGTATTTTACAACACAACCTTCTAGACCTCGTAATTAAAAGCACGAAAAGTATATACTAGCACCTCACATAAGTGTTTGGGATTTTCTCTTTCTCTTGGGTGTATAATAAATTATAACATAATGAGAAAATGGAAAATCAACACTCATTATGTGAGAACTCGTATTTTCTGAAGGTAATATTTTATTCAGACTTATTGCTCGTTTCATAAAATAATAGTTTTATATTATTTTTACTTGCAATGACAGTAAATTTTGTCATTTTTCACCGTCTCGATTTCATTTATCCATTGCTTATGATCAAGGAAGCCACGTGTCCACAAAATTTTCCCGAATGAGATTTTATTTTATTTTGCTTGATTTTCCATGTTTCGTTGTAGTTTCGTCATTTTTGACTTATTTACGTTTTTACCAAAGGTGTCGGGTAGGAGCTAATTAATTTTGTAAAACTTTAAAGTAAATAAAGTTACTTTAAAAAATTTCTGCCATGGTTCTCTTGTTTTTTCTCCTTGGGCGGCTCCATGGTGAACAACAACAACAACATTTTATTTTTTTTACAATTAAAGTTGACCCACAATATTTTTTTTTATTAACCATTTTATCTACCATTTTTTTTCACATAAATTTCAAAAAAAAAAAAAAAATTTACTGCTCTTCTCCCTCTCATTTACGCCACCCCCCATCAACAAACACACCCCTTCTCTTTAATTTTCTTTCACCAAATCATAAACAAATTACATCATCTTAATCTAGCATCACCTCATTCCATATGGTTAAATCAATCATCGCATGCAAAAGACTTTTAATTTTGTTGATTCTGAAGAATTTTTGAGGTAAAAGAAAGCTTTAATGGGTTAATCTATAGCTAGGAGGTGATTGGAAGTGTGAGGTTTAGATTTTATAAAAAAAAATAGTATTGGGTGTTTTTGGGCCTCCTAGCCGCGGCCAAAAACTCAAACCCATAGGGGTTTTGGGTTTTAATCTTGGTTCCTAATTTTGCTTCTTGATTGGTACACTTTTAGACCCCTTTCTTGATTTAATTTTCTCATTTCATGTATATACATTGATTGTAGTTTATTTGAGTCTTAATTTTTATAAATAAAATTGATATTTTTATGATGAACCTTATGAAAAAAATTTTATGATGTCATATGATCATGGTATGAGTTTGTGGCTTTGTAGAGGCTTGGTGTTTGATTTAGAGCGAAATGGGTAATGATTTAGGCTTAGAAAACACATGGAAATTAGTGCTGAATTAGGATAGGTCATGCCCAATTTTTTTAAACTCTACAGGTTTATGTTCTCCTTTTAATAAAGTGGATGCCCACTGATGTATTGTGTATGTGGTGAGTTGGTGCTCAAGAAGTGTCCGGAGAGTAAATGGCTGGCCGTTTTTTAAAATGGGTCAAAACCGGACATATGTGTCAAAAAGTGTAAAAAGTCTTGGGTTTAATAGGTGAAAAATGGATAATAATTTTATAATTCTCCCCCTGTAGGCTAAGTTAAAATAGAAAACTCTCTCTTTGGAATCCACATTAAAAGCTTATTATGAATAATTAGTTATGTTAAACGGCAAATGCCAAATAACGTTTCAAAAAGTCTCCAACATTGTAGTCGGTTACTAAAATTTTGATTTCCCGTTGACTTGGTAAAAGTTTAAAAAGGTGTGGCTGACTTTTTGGATAGGTAGGAGTAGAGCTTTCAAGTGGGTAAAAACCTACCTACCTGTAGCCCTTTGTACTCATTTTGGGTTATGACTCGTCAAGGCAAGGTATTTCTAGAATTTTGGTTTTATTCATAACTTTTTGGTGTGAAAAAATAGGGTTTAAAATGGAGTCGATAAGTTGGGTTAATGATACATTCATCATGGGTGTGAGTGTGACTTATACTTTGTTAATATAGTTAGGTAGGGGTCCAAGTGATGAGAGTAAGTGTTTGGTTTGTTTTTGCGCGACTTGCAAGCTTTGCAAACATACCATGATCCGTTAAAACTTTTATAAAAGAGATTTTTGCAAGATTTCTTGAAGTATGATGAAAAATATATTTTATTTTATTTTCCTTTCATGTTGTGTTTCATTTTGAAATAAACATAGAGTGTAAACTCCTACTTATTTATCCATGATAATATTACATAACATATTTTCATTCATGTGTTGGAGTGTTTCATGATGGCGTTCATAGTGACAACATGATTTTTCCTATTAGGTCATTGAGTTGTGGTGCCTTACGGGCTTCTTCTTGATTTTCTTTGATCATTTTAATCTCTTTGCTAACGGTGGAGGTACATAGCCACCTTTTCCATTGAATACTTGTTTTAAATTGCGGGGTGAGAATTACATGATTGGAACACAAGCATTGTGTTTATCAAATTGTTTTTTAATTGCTTACCTGAAATTATTATTGCCTAAGTCCCTTTCTGCTAGTTGTTTGCCCCGGAAATCATGAACTGTTAAATCACGTTAGTGAGCGCGAATGTTATGGGTGGATCCATCGAGGGACCTGGACTATACCCGGCCGTCAGATTAAGGTTGAATAGCCTTTTGTGACGACATTTACATTTGAAATTATTGAGGTAGTTGCAGAATACCGTACTTTAGGGGCTCATGAGTTAGGTTTCGGGGTCATGTACTTTACGTGCAATAATATTGATTTTTCCCATGATATTACTATATACTTGTGTTCATGTTCCTATGATATTTATTTAAACCTATGTTATTCACTCAACTTTTGTTGACGTTTTCTCATGTTTAATCTCAGGTAATAATGCTTAACTTTGAAGGTTGGAAGCTCGATGGATATCAAGCGGATGGGCGTTCCTTGTGTTGTGTTTAAAAATGTGCTGTTGGGTCAAGTCATGTGCTTATAAAAACTGGTCGTTGTCAGTCTGTGTTTTAAAACTTATGGTTCATGTATGGTACTTTAAATTGTTGGGCCCGGTATAACTCTGGATATTTTGTCAAGCTAGCACCGTAATGTATGACTTTTCATGTGTTGTTGTGACTTGTAATCCTAGATCTAGTATGATGCGTTGGTTACCCCTTGGACCCATGCCCGAATTATATTGCCGCATTCTTGGGGGTCTCACAGATTGGTACCAGTAGCTAGGTTAAAGGGAACTAAGGTCGTTTTTTTCAGAAACTTAGTCATATAACCACCATAAAAAAGTTCAAAAGTCTAATTTTGTTGGGTCAAAAAAAAAAAACACAGAATTCCATCGCGATTTGCATATTATCCACGGTTTAATCCTTAAATCCTTACTTGTTATTTATGATTGATATAATTAAAGTTTGTTACATGAAGTCGTTAAAAATATTAAGCCTTATTGTAATTCGTTATTTTCTCATTTAAATAACGTATGAAAATTATTGATCATGCTTCTCGTTATCATGATATTATTTATATCATTTTAATGTATATTTATTCGATCTAAATCAACCGTGCTTACTCACCTACTATATTATATCACTCTTTCTATATGTAGAATGGATTCTCTGCCACAATCGTCGATATCACGTCTTCAACTTTCCCGAAAACTAAGAAGAGTTCGAGGAAGACCCTCAGGAAGACCCTGAGGAGGAGATGGAAGAATGGGATGACATGGACATTATCGAAGAGGAAGAAGAGGATCCTGAAGAAGATCCCGAAGAATGGGACGATGTGGAAGCAGTTGAGCAAGTAGATGAAATACTCATCAGTCACCCCTCCCAGAAACCTAACGCTTGTACACATTCATCTCAAAGAGTAGTCTCCGGAATCGAGGTAATGACTTTGCTAATTCCGATGAGGGCTCAGGACGTGTCTCCTCTGCCAAAGGAGCACGTTGAGATGTAGTACTTCTAATGACATGCTACGGTCTCGCTCTATGATCATTACAAGTGTCGAGAACCCGTCTCTCAAGTCGAGGAGTGTCTCGTAATGTTTACTCACTATTTTTGTTGAGGGAGTCCGGGATCAAGGGGATGGAAGCAAAAGGTCTTAAAAATACAGAAATGAAAAAAACTTGCGTAATACATAATGGTTTCCATGGGATAAAGCGACTTTAAAAATCGATGGTTGTTATACTTGTAAGCTTAGAAAGAAGTTTGTTGTGAAGTGGAAGATAAGGTTGAGAAAAAGGAAGAAGGAAAAAGGTGAGATGAAAAAAGTGCGTTAACAGAGTTGGAAAGATGAAAGAGTGATGGAGAGATGAATGGGAAGTGGGAGTGTGATGGATTTTAAGTATGGAGATGATGGCTCTAGGGATAAAGATGCGGTTGCGAAAGATAGATAAAGTGAAGATAAGGGAGATAAAGAACATGAAAAGAGACTAAGAAGAAAAAAAGAAGTACCCTTACCCTTGAACGGGACAACCCCACCATCACCCCATCTCCCCACACCACACTGATAAAAAAATGACGTTTGGCTAATGTGCATGTGATGATGGCAGATAGGTTGGGTTGGTACGATATGGATGAGCGCTCGAATGATGCTATTGATGTGCTGAAGACTTATGGGATTACTCAGCCACCTGGATTGCAAGACCCTTCCAATGATCCTTAGTAGTTATTCCCTATGTTTCCTTTTATGTTATTGTACTTTCGGACCGTTATCTTTTGTAACGTTCTATTTAAACCACTGATGATGGTTCATGTTATATGTTGATTATGTGTAGTTTTGCGCTTCCGCTTCTTTTGAAACACCCTTAAATTTGAAGCTATGTATCTCAGAATGTAATGAAACTATGTGCTTTTGAAGTAGCATTTTGTTATCATTGTTGCTTTTCCAATCTTTTTTTTTCCAACACATGCTTGTTGAAATTAAATTTTGATGTTATGTTTATTCTCCTGAGTGTGCCATCACCATGTTAATTATTAATCTGGTTAATTAATTGTCATGTTGGATCTCATCCCTCTAATCTTGCAAATTTTGATTTAACATACTCCTACAAGTTCTCACCGAATTTTGTATTTGTGTTGTTGACAGAATTATGCCTCCTTTGAGACGTCTTGGAGCTTCAAGGACGCGTGGATCGCGTCGAGCTGCTATGGAAAGGATGATCGCCGATCGTGTGGCTCAGGCAATCGAGGATCACGAGAAAAAACGAGCTTCCTCGTCAAATACTGAAGGATCATCTAGTTCTGGGTGGATTCTCGTATAAGACATTTATGAATGGTAAACCAACTATTTTAACGTCGGAGGGTGTGGTGGGGTTAACTCGATGGATGGAAAAGATGGAGCAAGTGTTTGGGACTTGCAAGTGTGCTGAACAGGATAAAGTGGTGTATGCAGCCAGCACATTCGAGGGTCGTGCCCTCACTTGGTGGAATGGGAACGTTCGTACTTTGGGTCTCGAGAATGCGAACAAGATTCCATGGACTGAATTTAAAGAGATGATGACTACCGAGTACTGCCCAGACACGGAAATTCAGAAAATGGAACAGGAATTATGGAACCTGACCTTGAAAGGAGATGACATTGAGACCTACATCAACTCCGATTTCATGAACTAATTCCTTGATGTGCCCCGAATTGGTCCCTACTGAGAACAGGAAAAATCAAGAAGGTCTTCAAAAGTTTCCTGAAAGGATTAAGGGAAACATCACTTCATCCAAACCCTCCTCTTTGCATGATGCAGTTAACATGGCACGCTGAGTTGGTGGAGCAATCAGTGCAGGGTAAGGCATCTAGGTCTGGTGATGGTGGAAAAAGGAAATGGGATGATAACGCCAAACAACCAAGGGAAACACAACGTTGTAACCGAAGAACAATCAGCAACTTCCAAACAAGAGGCATGATACCACCAAAGTTTATTGCGGCTGATCCTGTTGGGCCCCACTGATCGCGAAAGGTATCACTTGGCCCGTCCCCCCCCCCCCCCCCCCCCCCCCCCACCCAAACCTCCCCCCGATTATTGTGACACACCCGCCCGCCCTAATTGGCACCACGTGGGTGCATGTGCCAGATGTGTGCTAGGTGTCGAAAGCGTGGTCATGAAGAAAAGGGACTGTTGGGTTAGAAATGGTCGATGTCGGACCACAGAAGTGGAATGTTGGGGTTGTGGTGGCAAGGGACATTAACTAGGAAACAACTGTCCAAAGGCTGGGATGTGCAGAATAACAGGAGCTCGAGGTAGATCGTACCAAGTGGTTGGAAAATGCTGCTCTGGACCAAAAGTGGTACGGGATAGTTCCTCCTTATGGGAACCATTTTGCAAATGTTTTATTCGATTCTGGTGCTGAAAGGAGTTTTGTGTCCTCAGACTATACCCCATTTATTGATATCAACCCAGTAGCCTTAGGCTCTAGTTACGAAGTAGAATTAGCCGATGGGAAGATTGTAAGTACCAATACCTATTGCGTGGCTGTATGTTAATTATCATTAAAACCTTAGGATAATTAGAACTAAAATCGTGCCAGTCTCTCAGGCAGAAAACCCCCTATTATTAGTTTTGGTTTAACTTAGGTTTTGCATAAATTAGAATACTGATAAATTAGATATTAGCGCTCTCGCTCTTAGTGATCGACACCCTACTTACCACGAACCTTCATCTTGACAGGGTATACTGCCCGTTAAAGTTTTGTCTTTGGGTATAGTCGGCATAAAATAATGTTGATCTCACGCCTTGATCGATTCTTTACCTTGTAAAGAGTATGTTATCTTGGATAAATCCAAAATAACAATGGTTGAGACTTTGTTTGTATATCAAAGTGTATGCGGAATCTACACTTCATACTCTAGAAATTATTAATCAATGGAACAGTACCAAACAAGGAATAATGAATAAAACACAAAATGCTTCAATATTATTAATGATAATACGAGTACTCTTGTAGTACTAGGGTTACAACCTTGAAGCTATACGTTCTTTCTCTAAGATGTATCTCTATCTCTTAAGCGTGTCTCTTAAGTATATGTGAAAACCTTAACCTAGGATCTCCTTTTATACACCACAAGGAGTCCCTTACAAGATAACTACCAAACTTTTAGGGTCAATTACAAATATAATCATATACGAATCTTCCTAAAATATATAAGATATACATTCCATATTTATCTCTTTCCATCCTTATCTCCAAGTCAGCAGCATTAACCATCAATAGTATTAACATTTCTTCTAGCAGTATTAACTAACACTGGCAGTACTAAGTTTGTACTGGCAGTACTAACTCCATTAGTACTGTTAGTTATACCTTGGCAGTATTAACTCTTGATGAAGATTTATTCCCAACAACATTCCTGAGCCTGCTCAGGAGGGAGCTATAGAGGTCATGTATAGTTCAGAGGTTTCATAATCATACTGAGGAGATTCCGGTTCATCGTGTTCAGGCTATCGAGAGTGTCTAGAGGGATCAGGGACACCGAATAGTAGCGACAGGACAGCAGAGTGCTGATATGTTAGAGAGGATTTAAGAGCTGGAGCAGGATAACAGGAGACTTACAGACATGATGGATGTTGCGAGTCAGAGAGTTTCCCGATCTCAGTGTAGGGAGTTGCGTGTTCAGAGGGAGATGAGACAGGTTCGGTGTTTCAGATTCTATGATCGCATGAGGATTTCTAGGCTAGAGGCTTGTGCTAGGAGGCATTTGGGTTACCATTCTTAGATTATTTCATGAGTATCCTAGTGTTGACCTATAGCACCTAGTAGTAGCTAGTTATTAGGGATCTATAAATCTTATATTTTGGAACCGTGTTGTAACCATTAGTATTGATGATATGAAATCTAATGTTACCGTTCTATGTTCGATATTCTTAACTTAATGATATATTTTCTTTTACTTATTGCATATTGCATTATTACTAAATCGTGGCATTATCATGAAGTTATTATGATTTGGTATTTTCGTATAATAATACTTGTTATTTTTTTCAAACCCCGTTAGTGATCTTGCATCACCATAGAATTTCATCGCGTTGTGCATTGTTATGTTGTAGGACAATGCCTAACACCCGATCTGGAGCATCAAGGACACGCGAAGGAGTTAACGATCATTTCCTTTTGTGTATCAACATCTTCTTCTTTAATCTTTTCAGGAGACTTCATCCTTTCACTTCCATGCTCTAAATCCATAGGCTTAATATGTTGGTTAAAATCCCAAACCTTTTCAAAAATTGGCCTAATCTCATTATAAGACATTCCCTTGAAATCACTAATCTTGTAGTTTCCCTGATTCTTCAAGTATTTAACCATATTCCTCCTTGCTTGGGAAACTGTCTTTGGTTTATTCTTCAAATCCCAGTACTTTTGAACTGAAGGATCATTCCAATTAATATCCTTAGTTGTCTTAGGATCAGTAGTAACTCTTTCTTCATTTAATGCTAAGAGTTGTCTTGCTATCTCTTCATCTCTTGCTACTTGTGCTCTTTCCTCTTCATCAACTTGTTCTTGCAATCTGATAGCTTCTTTTAAACCCAGTCTTTCTTGTTTCTAATAACTTCTTGGACTTTTTCACAGGCTCTGTTTAGTCATGATTTCTTTTCCTTTATCCTTCCTTGTCCTTTTCTCTTCACTCCTTCTTCTATAAGTAACAGTTCTTCCAGCAGTACTAATATTTACCTCAGCAGTACTAACCACTGGAACTTCACTAGCAGTACCTTTTGTTGCTCCAGCAGTACTAACTTCAGAATTCCCTTTCTCACTGCTTCCTTGGATCTTTGACTGACTTCAGTGGGAAGTCACTTCATGAATATATAGGGTTCAATACAGTTGCTTGCTTACTTTGAACCTTTCTGCATCAGATAATTTCCTCCCCTGTTTGGAAGAATCATCTTCAACATCTTCATCATCTTCAGAAAGGACAACCCGAGCTCTTTTCCTTGCTGTCCCAGCCTTGACTTGAGTCTCTAATTTCTTTACCCTTAGAATGAGCTTAGTGACAGCAGCACTGTAAGTTAGCTTGGTCTTCTTCAAATCATCCTCCAAGACTCCAATTCTCTCAGATAGTTTGGTACCAATTCATCAATTCATTAGTTTCAAACTACCCCATCACTTCCATGTGATGAACAACATGGGGAGGTAATTCATTAGGGGTGTAGGGAAAATGTTGTCTGCTCCAGTGATGGTTGTGCTGGTTATGTTGGTTGTGTTGGAGATGGAATGATACAGTAGCATGGTAGAGCATGTGAGTGTTCAATTGAGTTCAGGTGAGAGTGAAGGTAATTATGTGATTCTGAAGGTGACGTGAAGGTCAAAAACATTTAGATAGTAGGGAATAAAGCAACTTCTTGGCCTGAATATCCCTTTGTAGCCGCTCATATTGTTAAAAACTTTTGATGCTAAGAAGGTACAGATATGTTCTTGATGCTGTTGAAGTTGTGTCTTCTGTATATCTAGGGCATATTAATGAACCTAGGTACATTAAAAACTTATGGGGACTTGAAATATTAGACCATCCATGATGCTTAAAAATCACTCTAGAAAAGTTTAAAATATCCTCCTATTGGTAGCTAAACTGATAACACAGTTGCAATGTTACTACCTAAACCTGCTCCTAACAGTCTCCTATGGGCTAAGACAATGATGAATAGTGTGGATAAGAAACCTCTATTGAGGTGAAAAAGCACCTTTTTGAAAAGTTAACTTATCTGAATCTGTGTGATATCCCATGAGTGCCAACTGCTCAAAAATCTTCGAATTGGGTATAGAAGTAATACCATCACGATCATCCAACTTGAGATGTCTTCTTAAAGATGCTTTAGTAATAGTCTTTGAGTGACCATCAATGGTAGCAGTAATCTGGACTTTTCCATTATCATTATTAGTAGCTTCAGCAGACCTCCAAAATTGTTTGATAAAAGAGATATAAACATCTGGCTTCTTTGTGAGTGCATAGCAAATGTGACTTCGATTTAGGAAATCGATGACTTGCGAAACCTTTATTCCTATAAGATTTCGTCTAAAAATTCTACCATGTTGTGCTTGTCACAAAAATCTAAATTTGCCATGAATAAAAGTGGATTAAAGTCCATGAGGGATATTATCGTTATAAAAGAATGAATGCTGGAGAAAGTTAATTAAGATTATGTAGAGAAAACTTAGAGATATGGTTTGACCGACTTAAAGAAATTTGAGGTTATCGTGAGTGAATCATGCGAATATATAGAAAATCTCTCTCTCTATATCTCTCTCTATCTCACTCTCCAAACCAAAATCATAGGATTTGGCGGAAATATCTCAACAGCTCTATTAATTAATGAAAATTCTGTTAGGGTCAAACAGTACTAACGGTCATCCAGCAGTACCAAATTGTGGCCGAAGTTCATTACTAAAATAACGGCCTAGCAGTTATTAGAGCTGCTTCGAGCAAGGAGAGGCAGGTATATTGAAGCACTAAAAAAACTGCCGAAGAGCGTTTGGTGTGTTAGTGCGATTCTCTTCACAGTATAACTTATCGTAACACGAAGACTGCAGCTATTATGGGTAGGTGTATAGAGACATCTATCATCAAACAAAACTCCAACGTCAATTCGATGGTATATAGATCTAGCCTGTAATGTCACAGACACATCTCACATCTTCTTTATATCTACTATGATCAACTACTCAGGGTACTCCATCGAGACTGAGACTTTTCTTCTAAGCTCGTCCAGAGCTTCTCATCACTATGCTACTATATTGACATATTCAGCTCAATAATGTATACCCACCAGCATCACTGTTATAGTAATCTAGCTCACAACCCTTATCTACACAGCCCATTAAACGGCATTGGAGCGCGTAGAGTCTTTAGAACCAATAGCATCGTGAGATATTCCTATTGTGTGACTACACACCATCTTAGTCTTCTACTATGATAAACCATACATACACCGACTGAGCATAGAGACTGTGTACACACATCACTTATCTCTATATATGAGTGAATCCTTAAGCACTCTAGACTACACCCGACTTTTGCAAGATGACTCACTCACCAATTCGTAGGTCACGGAGTCTTCTATGAGAGAGTGTACTACTGTAGTCTCAGTTTCGTCTCGAACAGTGCTCACAAATACACAAGAAATTGCCTGATCTACTATAATAGTGACCATAAATCACTCTGAGCTAATTGATGAGCTATACATTCTCTCCACTGCTACTATGACAGATGAGACTCACACACACTACACTCCCTGACACGACTCTTCTTGCTTGGCATCTTTAGCACACTAACAACTCTACTCTACACACATAGATACACTCGAATATTACTTCTTTATAGTCACTCACACGACTTTCATACATAGAGGCTTTGTTCACTTATGGATTAGAACAGCCGAGTTTTTCTTTCTGGGAGCTCAGATATACTCTAGCTGGTCACATCTACGATCATACTAATGTAGCTTACAGTTCATAGTAGGTATTAATGTATATTTACTTGAGTGTCCTAGATCTAGGTAGTATAGTCGTTAATAGATCTTTTTTAGTGGTGACTATTATTCTGGGTTTGTGTTTTCGATTTATGTAATTAGGGTGATATATTATGGGGATAGTCTCTATGGTGATATTCTGCACTATAGTAGTCAAGAGTTGGAGCAACTAGCCGTGTGACTCGCGTGCCGTGCGCAAGATTGAGTTTATGTAAAATGATTGCAGGGTTTTGTGTTTGGATGGGCATATGCTACAGACTGCTAAGATTGTATACACTAACAAATGCACAAAGATAGAGGAGGTGCACAGCAGAAGAGCGTGAGAGAATCACATCATTACCTCAGGGAGACTGTTATTTTTTCAGGCTTGTTCGTGGGTGTTTTATAAGGTTTATCAATTATCTGGATGCGGAGATAGGGTTGAGGAAGAGGGGCGAGCATTGTGAGGTTGTGCAGCGGGTTTACTAAAGGGTCGATATGGAGGGGATTAGGTGGATAATTTAAATTATGGGGTTGAGGTTGTGATGGTTTGAAAGGAAGTCATGTGGTTATGGTGACAGTTTGAAGTAGAATGGTGTTTATTGGAGGTGTTTTCTTCAATACAAGGGGGCAGCATAGTTGGGGTGGGTTATATGGTTTTGGAATTTGTTATGGGTAGCGGATGGTTGTAGGATTTTCGTGAGCTAACAGTAGGAGACGTAATATTGCTTTAGTGTGGGTTTGTCGCGGATGTTTGTCGAGAGCATATAGTTAATTTGAGATGAGAGAGAGTGTATGAGTATAGTGATGTGTGCGTAAGTCTCTATGCGAGAGATGTGACGGCAGAGACAACATCTTACATTGTACATGAGAAGAGGTATCATCTAGACAGGGTCACACAATTCTCTTAACTTATTTGTGGTTGTGAGCACAACCGAAGGCTGTAGATACACCTTCATTATGCTGACAATTTGTGATCAGGTGGTTTTAAGAAGGGGTGAATGTGTTGGGGATAGGTTGTTGTTGTGTTGTTTGGATTTTGAAGGGGGGGTTTTGGTTGAATAGTAGAGGGAGGGAAGAGTGGGTGGTGGTATGAGGTTGGGTTGGGTGGATTTTAGGAATATTGTTTTATTGGAGGGGGTGGTTTATAATTGGTATGATTTAGGTTGTGTGGGGGTAATGGAGTGGATGGGTGGAAGAGTGGGGGGGGTAGTGTATGAGAGATTTGGTTAGGGTGGAAGTTATGTGGTGAGGGGGGGTTTTTGGTTATAATGGTTAGGGGTGTTGTGTTGGTTATTATGGGTTGAGGGAGTAATGTATGTTAGATGAGTGGGAAGAAATATGATAGATGGAATGTGTTGGGATTAGTGGGTAGTTTAGTAGTAATGTTGGAGATTATATGAGGTGAGTAAGGGTATAATGTAATTATTTGGGTGATATGTTAGAATATTCAATGTTTTATATTGATTGAGTGTTAGGTGTAGTGGTGTGTGTTTTGTGGGTGTTAATGATGTAGTAAATTAAATGGGGAGTAGGGATGGGTGAGTTAAGAAATTAATTGTGTATTTGAATGGGTGAGTTACTTTGGGAGAATGGGTTTGGATATAATTAGGGGAAGATGAAAGGTAGATTATATGTTTGAAGATTATTTTTTGTATTTGGGTGTGTAGAATAATGATATGTGATGTATTATAATTAATTATAGTTTTTTTAATATTTGATGAATTTTGGTATTGGGGAAGGTTATGAGATTTAATAGTTTTGTGTTTTGTGAAGTATTTCAGTTTTAAGGATGATTATATATATTTGAATTATTTATGTGTATTTATGTTATGTGGAATATTTTGTTGTAATTTTGTTTAATCATGTATTTAGAGGAAATAGGAGCCATCCTTCCTTTGTGAATATAGAGTCACGGCTTGTTGAACTTAGAGATCAAAGTTTATACAAAGAACAAGCTCTGGATACTACTTGTTGAACCACGCCTTGATCATTCTTACTATGTAAAGAGTATGATATCTGATAAAATCAAAATAACCAATGGTTGAGACTGTTTTTGTATATCAAAGTGTATGTGGAATCTACACTTCAATACTCTAGAAGTATATATCAATGAAACAGTACCAAACAAAGAACAATGAATAAAACACAAACTGCTTCAATATTATTGATAATACGAGTACTCTTGTAGTACTAGGGTTACAACCTTGAAGCTATACGTTCTTTCTCTAAGATGTATCTCTATCTCTTAAGCATATATGAAACCTTAACCTAGGATCTCCTTTTATACACCACAAGGAGTCCTTTACAAGATAACTACCGAACTTTTAGGATCAATTACAATTATAATCATATACAAAAATCTTCTAAATATAAAAGATATACATTCCATATTACTCTTGCCAGCCTTATTCATCCAATCTCCGCAGCTTTGACCATCAAGCAGTATTAATCTTTCTTCTAGCAGTATTAACTAACACTGACAGTACTAAGTTTGTACTGACAGTACTAACTCTATTAGTACTGTTAGTTATACCTTGGCAGTATTAACTCTTGATGAAGATTTATTCCCAACAAATAAATATTAAAACTTGATACATAAAATACCTACTCACAACGAACATCAAACCATAACTCGAACATGCTAATGAAACTCCTAAGAACTTCCAGCTTCTTATCATCAAATATAACCTGTAATCAAAGAGAAAGAAAACTACACCAAGCATAAATTCGACGGGATAGATATATATACGACGAGAATTTAGGGTTTTGACTCTATGAAAGCAGTAAAGATAGGATGAGAGTAATGATGTAATCATATGTTTATGCAGGTTTATAAAAGAATTACAAATTTTAAATATTGCACATTCTATTTTTCAAAAATACTTGAAAATTTTCGAATCTTCACATTGCTAGAGACGCGACGCTGTCGGGTTTTAATCCTGACGCCGTCTCCAGGCACTGTGAAGAATTCCTCTTCGTTTTTAATGAGAAATTTCCTGCACGCAATTTTATAAGTTATTCATGTAGAAAGCACTACATAAAAACCTAGAATTAATCATTACAATCATATGACTCGAAACTGACGCGAATTAATCTAAACAATTTATTTTAATTATGTTTGAATTGGTTTTTGAAAACCAAATATATTCCCCTATACTTATTTTATGCAAAATACCTTTGATTGTAAATAAGACGAAGTTACAAACAAACAAAGCATGATTACAAAATGATTCAAACATAAAAGAATAAATGAAAAGAATTAAAACACACGACACTCCTAATATGCGAGAAAAATAAATATTAGGTTGCCTCCCAATAAGCGCTTTTATTTATTTATGAGTCTTGTAGCTAGACTCGAAGTCACACGTGCTTACGTGACTTCTCATTCATCATCCATTCCAGTCACATACTCGGGTCCAAGCTCTAGACATTCTTTGTAAAACCCTAATATTTTGCTCATCGCGTACCCCACTCCTCTTCTCTTGTCCTTCTTTGTCCAAATGATACTAATTTGAGTGCTCCCTGTTTTCTAAGTCTGGACAATTGTATGTACTTGTTCTATCTTATGTGGGCTTTTATATCTAATTTCATCGTTCTCGTTTATGAACCAATCCACTACTCCTTCGGTTTGGTCAAGAGTCATAGTGGATATTTTCAACAAAGCGGTTTATCCTAATACTAACTACTTGTACGACCGCCTACAGATCAATGATTGAGCTAATATCTTCAACAATCATAAAGTCCGTGGCATAAGTGAAATTTCTTACGAAAACATGCATTCCCTTAACCCTTCCCGGAAGGTTTCTTAACTCCGCTATCCGAATTTTCCCTGGGTCAAGATTTTCTTATCATGATCCTTATACATCATCGGTCAAAGATATTTAAGAGAGTTTAGATCAATGTAGGCTTTGTTTTTAAAGTTTTCCTATGTGGACTTCTACGTCTTTAACAATCCCGATAGGATAAGATTTGGTTCCGTCAGCCAACCCAAAAATATGGTCAGTCTCTTCCAATAGTTCGATGTTAAGCTTCTTGAAGAGGTATAGCGAGATTAGGTTTACACATAATCCTAAATCAGCTAAGGTGTCGAACAGCTTTGAGTCCCCTAATCTACAGGGTAAAGTGAATAGCTCAGGGTCTTCCATCTTTGCAGATACTTCTCCTTGGATAAATGTTGATCCATTTTTGCCTAGTTCTAAGCTCTCCACATATTTATCCAACATTGCATTATAGATTAGAGCGTGAGCTAGGACTTCAAGAACCGGTAGGTTAAGATGTAAATCTCAGAATTCATCTTCAAGAGTTGATTTGGGTTCTTCAGTTTGTTTTGTTCTAATCCCTATCCCGGTTTACAATAGACTCGTCTAGGAGTGGCTTGCCTCCTTGGAACATGTTTTGACGGCATTGTTTGAAGTGGAGGAGTAAGATGAGCATTGGGGGTCAATTGTTGGGTAAGAATGAACATACAAAACTGGAGAGGTATTTAGTTTCGAGTTCTTAACCATGTCGCTAGGGAGTGCTCCTGCCATTCGATCTGTGATGGCTCTCAACACTATGTCGATTTTGTTGGTCATCTCACTTTGTTGTTGTTTGAAATCGACTTCAAACTTGGATAATCTAGCATCTTGAGATGCCATGAAGTTGGACACCAATCCTTCGAGATTTGATCGATTGTTAAAATTCTGAGGATTGTTGCTGAAGGAATGGTTCGGGATCGAACCATTGGGTTGGAACCGGTTAGGTGGGTTTGAAAAACTATTTTTTGAATTTTGGGGTTGTCTCCACCTAAGGTTTGGGTGACTTTTCCATGACGGATTGTAGGTGTCACCAATATTGTTTTGCTCAGGTTTGAAAGTGTACCACTTACCTCCTGCTTCTTTGGTACAAGGATGCATATTCAACAAAGGCCTGTTCCGGATTTTCCATGCAGTACTGAGTGTCGTGGGGACCACTGCAGATCTCACATGAAGAAGTGATTTTGTTCACTTGAGTAGGTTGCATCAGAGCAAGACGAGCTTCCAGTAAGCGTTGGACTTGATTTTTGAGCTTGATGAGGCGGCGGTCGGATGTACTCAGGACATCTTGAGGCAAACAGATTTCCTTGACCAGTTTAGCGAAATCCCTTAGGTCGTTCCAACTTTCGTTGTCATAGAGGGCGAGGTCCTCTAATAATGCCTAGGATTCTTCGGCGTTTCTGTCACGAAGCTTGCCACCGGCCGATTGATCCATGGTTCGTCTTGTGACGGGATTGACATGGTCATAAAGATTTGGACTTAGAGCCAAAGATCAATGCCATGATGATGGACTTTTTAGAGTAAGTCCTTGAAACGAGTCCATGCTTCTGAGAGAGATTCTCCTTGATGTTGTTGGAACATCAGGATATCATTACGGAGTTTTACAGTCCTTCCTGGTGGAAAGAATTAAGCAAGGAAACGAGTAGTAAAATCCTCCTATGTGGTGATGGATCCTGCTGGAAGACGTTTAAGCCAGCTGCTAGCTTGATCGCGATGGGAAAATTGAAATAAACGCAGGCGCGTTCTTTCCCTATTTTCACCGTCAAGGTCAAGTGAGTCCACAAGTTTTAAGAAATCCTTAAGGTGTTGGTTTGGATCCTCGGACCGAAGTCCGTGGAATGAGCATCCATTTTGCACCAACGGATGGTGTCAGATCGAAGAGGTACCGCATTGTTCCCTAAGGGGAGCTCAATGGTATTCCTGGAGCCCTCGTGGCTATGTTTGGAGTAATCTCCAAGAGTACGGATAGGATTCGCATCTCCCATGGTGGTTGAAGAGAATGGATTACGAAACAAATAACACAAAGAAAAGATAGACTACAAGAAAGCTAATATACTTGAATTAAAATTTTCACTCGAAAGGAATTAAGCGAGTAGAACTAAGTTAAACAATGATTGTAACCTAACTATTCCCCACGCAACAGTGCCAAAAACTTGATGTGACAAAAGACTTCACAGGAAGCTTTACAATCCCCTAGGCAGTGTACCTAATCGTTGCAGTGTAGTATAGGCAAGACTCGGGGGTTGTTATCGTTCTCTAAGGGAATAGGTTGGGAAGGCTCAAACACGGTCTAATAGAATTCTAAGGGGTTGAGAGAAGATTCTTTTTGTATTTTTATATTTTTAAGAAAGCGGGTAAATCAATGCTTTGAGAGGTTGGTTTGATTAACTAATAATTAAACTAATTATAATCTATACTATTGGTGATAACTTTATGATAAAAAGATGTATTTACCTAATCATACACTACTCCTCAGGTTGCTTCTCCTAGATCTGTTGCTTTGTCACACTTGTGATGATTTGTGTAAGTATTTCCTAGGTCATGAACAGATTACATGAACCCGTCGTCTATTTAATATTCCGTTAGGGCAACACACAAGTAAGGTAGTATGAAGACTATTACAAGGCCCCTAAGAGTATATTAAATGCATGTGAAATATCTTAAGAGGGATCAACCATATTAGGGGTAAGGTAGTAAGAAGACTGTTACCGATGGTATCCTTTCTACACACTCGCTTTTCCCTAGACGTCTATGCCAATTTAATATCTTATGGCTAGTTTTCTAGAGTCTAACGCGCACATCCATCAACAAGAAGCAACATCAAAAGGATCTACAACCTAAGTTTCATGCAATCATAAGTAAATATAAAGGAGGGTTTAGCCTAGCATGTTAAAGATAAAGCAAGAACATAAATTAATCAAACAACACATATACATATTGAATGATGAATGATAAACAATATTACTTGATTAAAACATGGATTGAAGGTAGTTATAAGAGGGTTTTGAGGCCCTAAAAAAGACCTAAAAATCTGCTAGAATGACTAGGGTTTGTATCCCTAAAGTTATACAAAGTTACACACTTAAAATCGGTTTAATATATATAGGACAATCGCTGCGACGGCGTCGCTTTGAAGTCCTGACGCCGTCACCACGTAGATGATTCTAGATCCTCTTTAAGTCGGCCACGTCCTGACGTTGTCGTCATTTTCCTAACGCCGTCACCAGATAGATTGTGACGGCGTCGCTTTATGCCTGCGACACCGTCTCCACGCGCTGTATATATAATTCTAGAGATTTGGAGTAGGTCCGTAGTCTTGTCCGTTTCTTCTCCAAATGAGCCCAAGTCACATGTATTTCCTTCAAAAACCATCCAAGTGCTAAAAACCTAATAACAAACATTTAAGCACATAATCTGGGCATATTTGCATGATTTAGGAGGTTAAATGACCCTGAAATAGTGTATAAAATTACACCTTATTAGTTCCCAATATTTCATAAACAAATAAAAAATAATGATTAGCAGTGATGAGGTCATCGTAGGACTTCTACACGAAGTTTTACAACTCCCTAGGCAGAGCACCTAATCGTTGTAGTAGTAGTATAGGCAAGACTCGGGGGGTTGTTATCGTTCACTCGGGGAATAGGTTGGGAAGGCTTGATCACGGTCTAACAGAATTCTAAGGGTTGAGAGAAGATTCTTTTTGTGTTTTTATGTTTTATGAAAGCAGGTAAAATCATATATTGGAGAGGTGGTTGGTTTTAGCTATTAAACTAAATATAAACTAAACTAGTGGTGATAACAATATAATAAAAGACTGTGTTTATTTAATCATGTATTACTCCCTAGATTGCTTCTCCTAGTGTTGTTGCTTTGTCACACTTGTGATGATCTATGTAATTATTTCCTAAGTCATGAACGAATTACACGAACCCGCCGTCTATTTAATATTCCGTTAAGGCAACGCACAAGTAAGGTAGTATGAAGACTATTACAAGGCCCCTAAGAGTATATTAAATGCATGTGAAATATATTAAGAGTGGATCAACCATATAAGGGGCAAGGTAGTATGAAGACTGTTACCCGATGGTATCCTTTCTACACAATCATGTTTTCCTAGACATATCAACAGCGATACAGACAAAAGCTGGTTTTCTAAGACCTAACATGCATATCCATCACAAGAAGCAACACCACTAAGATCTACATTCTAGGTTTCATACAATCATAAATAAACACAATAGAAGGTTTAGCCAAGCATGTTATAGATAAAGCAAGAACAAATAAGAATCACACAACAAGACATATTGAATGATTAAATAAGTCTTACTTGATTAGAACATGAATTGAAGGAAGTACAATAGGGTTTTTAGGCCCTAAAATCGTCCCTAACAACTACTAAATGAACTAGGGTTTGTACCCTCTTTTTATTCTAAAGTTACACACTTAAAACCCTAAAATCGGATTTGTATATATAGGAAAATCGCTGCGACGGCGTCGCGTTTTAATCGTGACGCCGTCGTGACAAGAACATTCTAGTTAATGGGCTGGATCGTGTGGGCTGATGCCGCCGCAATATCTTGTGACGCCGTCGTGGTAGGATTTATGACGGCGTTACAGGTAATCTGTGACGCCGTCTCCAGCTTCTGAGGAGAAATTCTTGAGCAAGGTTGGTGTAGGTCCGTAGTCTTATCCGTTTCTTCTCTAAATGAGACCAAGTCACGTGTATTTCCTCCAAATGCCTTCCAAATGCTAAATACCTGAAAAGAAACGATTAAGTACCTATTTTGGGCATAAACACACGATTTAGGGGGTTAAACGACCTCGAAAAAGTGTATGAAATGACACCTCATCAAATACTTTACACTTGGAATTTGCTTGTCCTCAAGCAAATGGGCTTTTCTATCTAGACAATAACAATATGATGGGTCATTTTACCTACTCTTTAAAAGTATTTTAGAACACAACCTTCTAGACCTTGTAATTAACATCACAGAAAGTATATACTAGCACCTCACTTAAGTGTTTGGGGATTCTCTCTTTCATTCGGGTGTAATAATAAATTATAACATAAGGGGAAACGGAAAATCAACACTCATTACCTGTCATAGCATATAAATTACTATAGGCTTGGTAAAGGATCAAACCTCCACCGCTAGGCGCAAGCATTATTCATTACTATCTAAGAGGTCTTTTAAAGGGTTATGGGGTGTAGGTGTAAGATAATATATAATGGAAACGGAAACGGATGGGATACATTTGGGTGGCTTTGGGTAAATTTAGAGTGGAAGGGTTAGCTAATTATTTACACGAATACACTTTGGTTTGGTTGCTAAGGCAAGACTCGGACGAATATATACAAACTCTACACAACTCTACATCAATTTCTTTCTTTTTATTTTCTCATTTTTTTGAATAACATAATACATCACACAAGGTTTATAATACGTACCCCTACACTTGAGCTTTTACATGCTTGATATTTGCAATCTAACTAATGACCTGATTTGAGGTGGATCAAAATAACATGGAGATCATTTGACAAATATATGGGGGTATTGACTTAACTTTTCTTTCCTATTCTTCTGCGAAATAAATACTACCATGAATCCTAATCGTCCCAAACTGTATTTACAAGGATAAGGACTTAGCAACCGTGTACTCAAATAATTAACTTGAGTTAAACACAATAATGTACTAAAAATGAGTATATACAAGGTAGGCTAAGGCTTTTTGGGTGTAACGATTGGTTTAAGGGTTAACAATGCTCTTCATTAACAATATGGAATCCACCAAAAAATTACGAGAACCGTGAAAAAGGATAGGCTCGGTGGGTTGTACTAGGGGTATCCTACACTAAAAATGAGTGCATGGCAAGGGTGTAGGATAGTTATATGATTGGTGTGACCATCATAACAATTTCAAGGTTTAAAACATGGGTTAATCCTAGTGCCTCTTATCAAGCAAATCCTAATACTTACTATGCGGTCTCAGAATGCATCACAAAAATAAGTTCTAGAATTTAATATACTATCGATACACTCATATAATTTAATACCGATCTCAATGCTCCAGAAAAGGCGATAAAGACCACATGTACACATCCGTAACGACGGAATAGACACATATGACTGCTCACTCCTTAACTCGAGAAAGCTAAAGGTATAAACTATCTTGGGCATCAATAATAGATACCCGAATTTCTAAAGATCTAAAGGCGAACCTCACATTTTTGGAGTAGAATTCTAAGGGTTATTGTGCTAGTCATATAAATTCCTATCCATGAGACGCTATTAATACTCGGTTTTCGTCCATATGTATGTTTTGATATATTACCTATCATTTCAAGGACAAAGCAAATGACAAATGAAAGAATAGTTTATAAGGCTTATTTCCCCTCTACAGTTAAGTTGAACATTGTCCCCGGTGTTCTATGAAGGTACCCGTAAAAACAAATAAAAGGATAAGAAAACAAGTAAAAGAAACTAGTACTCCCCTGGTTTGCTCAACAATGGAGAAGAAACATGCGAACACTGGTCAAATCATCCTCCAAGAATCATCCAATGAAACTTCCTAAGAACTTCCAAGCTTCTTCTCATCAAATATAACCTGTAATCAAAGACAAATACAACTATTCCAAGCATAAAATGTACGATTTATAAATATACAATTATGAGATTAGGGTTGACTCGATAAAGCAATAAAGATAGGATGAGAGAATTGGCAAACTTTTTGGTTTTGGAGGTTTATAACAGAAGATTACATATTTTAAATGTTATGCGAGTTTTATTTTCAAAAATAATTAAAAACTTTAAGTTTTCTGGACCTGGGCATTTGACGCCGTCAGGAAAATCCCGACGCCGTCACAGGTGTCGTGGTGACGGCGTCGCGTATAAATCGTACGACGTCTCCACGTTTTGTGAAAACAAAAATTTTTGTTTTTGATAAAAAAATATCATGTACTTGATTTCATAACTTAGTTTCTGTACAAATAGCTGCATAAAACATGAGAATTGACAATTTACTCATATGACTCAAAACTGACGCGAATTAATCTAAACAATATATTTAACATGTTTGAACTTGGTTCTAAAAATCGGATAAATTCCCCTACACTTATTGTTGCAAAATACCTTTGATTGAAATTAAGACGAGGTTAAGAACAATACAAAGCATGATTACAAAATAAAGTTCCAACATGATAGAATAAAGTGAAAAGAATAAAACACAAGACACTCCTAATGTGCGAGAAAAGTAAATATTGGGTTGCCTCCCAACAAGTGCTTTTCTTTATTTTACGAGTCTTGTAGCTAGCCTCGAAGTTACACGTTCTTACGTGACTTCGTGAATGCTCACGTGCCCATGAATGAGCCATTCCTTCATACTTTCATTCACTTGGTATCCGGGACCTAGGTTTAAGCAGTTTTTGTACATAAATTTATTCTTTTCATGAGGGTGCCTAAGTCCGTTCATCAAATCGTTTTGGCTAAGTTCCAATAGTGGTGGGACCTTACTCCAATTAAAGTTCTTGAGCCTAGGTATTATACATGGCATCCTATATGTGTATGTGTCAAAGATTTTAATGAATGAGACCAATCCTTTAGCGACGTCAAATTTGAGCTTAGTGATTTTTCTAAAGGGTCTGCCTATCAAGACTTCAGCCATGTCGCTCATGATAAACTCTCATATGTCTTCTAACATGACAAAATCCGTGATATAGGTGAAACTCCCGACAAACACGTAAACATTTTTAACGATGGCAACTAGGTTCTTTCTGGTCCCCTCTAGTCCTTCTACCATTATTGTATTATACGCTTTACGCGAGATAATATTCATTGGTAAAAAGGGGTCGAGATAGGCAGTAAACTTTCTAAAGCCTATCATGCATTCGAATGCTAAGTCATCCCCGTCAAAACTATTAATTATTCTTTCTCGGCGTAGTGTTCCACTATTCCCACATTTTCATAGTTAATTAGCTCATTAAGAACTTCGTCATCGTCTGAGTCATTGTCTGAAGGAAGAAAGGGAGAAAGAAGGGGCGTATCTACCGTTTTATCATCGGACTCGAGGTTATTCATATTGGTCTCATTAAGTTGGTTTTCGAAGTTGTTAAGAAATTGTTCAATACTCTTTAGGCGAGAGTCAACGAAGGTCGAAATCACATGTAGCTTATGGAGCTCTTGGTTAATTCATGCGCGCAGCGCAACTGGTAGGTGGTGGATTCACGTTCTCCATGATGAAGAATGGAATTGTCAATGAAAATTAAGAACAACCATACAAAGAGCTATAACGTTCGTTCCCAGTGATACTAGTCACCCGAGACTGGGAGGACCGTTTCCCAAATAGATATATTTTATAACTTTCGTCGAGTGCACATAATGAATTCACAACTATACATCTATTCAATTGACCAGTTCATGATAAAGGGGCTCAACTTGGTTATCGCTACTTAGGCAACACTTAATCTTATTAAAAATTGATCCACTGTGTCCATTTATAAAACGATGCATATTTTCATCCCAAAAATATATATAACCGTTATCCAAAACGAGTAAAAGTGAGGCTATGAAACTCATAATATCCTTTAAAAATAATCACATTGTTATAAGATAACCAAGTAAGTAACGAGTTTATAGACAAGCATAAGCATTATACACCCTCGCATGAGCTGAGACTTATAAACATTCTCAAACGCGACTTGATAACGACTATCGCGCGGATTACTCTAACTACTCACCTCTGACAGATACAAACGCGATGTCGACAGATAGGCATCTTATGCCACAATCGAACTACTCTCCGTGCACAGACGAGCTCTACGATAAAAAGCGCGACGAGCTCGAGCATATCATTTAGATCAAAGCTACAACTCAATCAATATAACGGCTCAAAATCCCACACTACAGCACTAGTGAGGCTCATAATAATATTTGGGGGTTTCCCCCCGATGAATAGTCCACGAGTTAAACGTACGACCGCTCACAACTACTTCACTGATACTTAGCTTTCACACACAGTTATATAGAAACAGATGTCTCTTGAGTGACTGGTTCCTGGTTACAGCATAAATCTAATTGAAAATATACGCAAAGTGTCGTAATACTTTTCTTTATATAATACTTATGAAAATACCCTTATATAATTCCTATCGTGAATTATATAGCAAAGACAATCAATCCAAAGATTAATGAAAAGTATAATATACCTTGCAGGTATTATATAATAAGTGTGAATAATTAATTAAACCAATTAGTTTGACAACCATTTAATTAATAAAAACACTTTGAATAAAAGTTGACACATGTCTTAATGTTTATGAAATTAAACACCTATGTTGTTAAACACGTATTAAAATCTTTATAAAATATACATTAATGTTTTTATAAATCAATGTTCGTTTCTCCACGATCGTGTCTAAAACAGTTATCTCATTGTAAAAGTATAGTTTTCGTTCGTTGTCAAGTTATGGTGTAGTTAATTTTAATATATCTTTAAAATATAACATAGTCTTTTTATCGGTTTCTAAAATAATAGCATTTTAGTGAACCATAATTAATTATAGAAATTTATATAAAATTACTTCCTGACTTTCGCCCGTTTTCGCAAAACTCTAGTGTCTAACGTTTTCCCTTAATCAATATATGTTGCAATCATTAGTTTTTCAATATTTCAAATGCCCGCGCTTTCTAGATATAATATATATGTTATTATATTTCAACTTAACAAAATAATATATATAATATTTATTTAACCATTTTAAACCACCACTAGGTATTAAACTTTTATATTTATAAAAGTTTTCACTATATATTTATTGATTCTCCAATGTATTTATTTACCCGATTTGTGTTAACCGCAAACGCGCCCTTGAATGTTTTCTCTGCTCATCAAACCAAACATAACCCTTATGTTTTTAAAAACCCCAACCAAAAACTGGACCCTACCCGTTTATAAACCAAAAACCAAACGCACCCTAAACACGTGCCCAAAACCCAAACCAACAACCCCCGTTGCTGCCATAATACCAACGCACCTCCCCTAATTGTACTAAACAACTAAGCCAAGCACTGTACGAACCCTTGTCGAAGTTTATATCAAAACAAACGCATACCCCAGTTGTGGAGGCTTGTGTGGTGGCTTGCTCCAACCAAACGGACCCCTTGTGCGGTGACAACCCCAACCAAGAACGCACCCCTTGTTGTTGCTGCCAACCCAACCAAACGCCCTTTATTGCGGTGACATCCCTAACCCACGCAATCCCCTATGTAGGCTGCCACCCAACCAATGCACACTCTTATTGTGAATAACAAAACAAACTCAAAACCACCACGATCCGGCAAAACGCCATGGTGCGGCAGTGGCGAGCAGACCTGACCGAACCACCACCTTATGGTGGTGGTCTCGGTGACAACAACAACCAATGAACACGCCTCTTTTCTTTTCGAGTGTTACCAGCCAACAAACGCACCATTGGTGCTAACTATAACCACCACACGCACCCTCTAGTGGCGGCTGTGGTGGTGGCGTGGGTGGTAGAATGGTGGTGTAGTTATATGAATAAGATGGTGCGACTATGAGTGGCGGTAATCGTAGTTTTGGCTGCGGTGGGGACATCAGCCGGAGATGAGGTTGGGAGGGAAAAAGCGCAGAGTGGGGGTCGAGTGGTGTAGATGGATCAGGTAGATCGGGAACGGGTGCAGGAAGCTTTTGAAGCTCACCGTAAAACTCCACATGAAAGTTTTCCGCGGCCCGGCTGGCGTGGTGGACAAGAGCGCGCAGGCAGGGGTGTTACGGTGGCCATGGTGCAGAAAAATTTAAGAAGAGAGATGAGAGAATTTTTTTTTGTATGTGTGGTTTTTTATAAGAGATAGGAAAAGAAAAGTTAATTTTAAAAATTTAAATTTATATTAAAAACTAACTTTTAAAATTAATGACTAGTCTTATTAAGTTTAAAAATAAGGGTTAAAATATAAATAATTTTCCGCAGGGCCAAAAGTGAAAATTTTGGGGGGGCCCTTAAATATGTAAAATAATGGTTAAGGTGGACCTCATATCACATTTGAGATGAGTCGACAAAACACGGATGAATTCCAAATCTAATCTTCAAATCTCGAAACTTGCGGCCATTATTTCCAAATCATTTTTTAATTTTTTTTTTTCCAATAAAAATTGAGTTATTTTACCAAAAAACACCACACCACCCACCCCACGAATATAATTTCATCAATTGTTTCATCATAACAATATAAAAAATAAATTGTTTAATAAGTCAACATATATAATATATTATCTGATAAAACATTATTTAAATATAATCCGAACAGAATGAATTTTTAAAAAAACTTCAATAAAATGGCGTTTTGATAATAAAATAAATATAGTATAAACGAAACTTTTTCGATAAAACGAATATAATTAAATAATAAATAATTTCTATTTAATAAATAATGATAATTATATTATAAATTTTAATTATTTTTTGAATTTTATGGGGTCGCAAAAAAGAAAACAGCACCTGCGGTTGTCTGTGCTCAAAATTTTGGAGTGTATATGGGTTGCGAGGGGACAATTCAGTAAAAAGCCATTCCTGACGTCCTCCTGACTGTTTTTTATCTTTTCGGATCACCCGGGTCTCGGACCTCGGGTCAAAACAAGAAATTGTTTCGAAATAAACGATTGGTAAAAAAAACATCAAATTGCTTTAGAGACGAATAATGAAAAACCGTAGATTAACGGCACGTTTGTTGTAAATCACAACCTAAGGAATAACTTATATCTCCTTTAAAAAATTCCGAAAATTCTCGCTTCCTATCTCAGGTGGTGGTGGAGGATGTTAACAATGATTCCTCCTCAAGTTTCTTCTTTTCTTTGGAAGGGAATCCATGAAAGAGAAGTCAAAAAATATTCAAATTTTGTTACTTAATTACTATCCTACACAAAAATAAGCTTCATACATCAGAGGGGAGAGGCTCAAGATCAAAAGAAGAAAAGAGTCCTACATCTTGAGGCAAAATCTAAAAACAATTGTCAAAGGTTGCAATCTAAAGTGTTAGCCAAAGGTAAAAGGGTACAAAAAAAAAACCGTGATAAGGGCCAAAGAGATACAGGAGAAAACAAAAAGGGTCTATGGGAATGGCTAAAAAAAAAAAAAAAAATAAAAACATTGATACATTTGATTTGATGCTGAAGAAGAGATTAATAAATAATTCCTATACAAATAATTTACTGAACTTTATTTTACTCTACTATATACAATACCTATACTACTTGGCAGATGAAGATAAAAAAACAAATGACTGTTAATTGAAGAGTTAGTACTATACACATTACTCTTACTCTCATGGTAGTACTAACAAAAAGTTTGAAATCTGGTACTACAAGTAAAAGGGGGTCAAAAAGGGAAGGAAAGGCTCCAATGGTTGAGGGAGGAATATCCAGATCCCCAAGGCTACTCACAAACAAAACTAAATTACAAATGAGACAAAGAGGAAGCTGGATAAGAAAGGCTATAAAGTGCACATAGCTCAACGCTAACTGGATGAAGAATTGCCAAAAAAACAATAGTTCATTAGAGCAAAAAATGATCAGCTAAAAAAAAAAGAATGGCAAAAGAGGAAGTCATTAACAGAACAAACAAAAAGAAAATTGAAAATAATCTCAAATCTCAAAGCAAGTACCAATATGAAGCGTCAGTATTAATTTATACTACTGAAGAAGACTCCAGAGATACGTAATTATAAGCCAACAACGCTAGAAAAGCAAATATAAATGCAGCCCCAATGGGGACCACCGAATAAAAGTAGTCTCTTGTTTATTGGAATGTCCACCGTTACCCAGCAATATAATCCATGACACCCAACGCAAAAAAGTCCCCCAGCAGCCATTTACCATAACACATTATCCATTCCAACCCCGCCGCGGCATTACACCTAATGCCCTTCGTGCCCTCTCACCCCCGTCCACTCTCCCCACCCACCCATTCCACCCATCACCCCTAACCTCCACACACAGGAACCACCAACACTAAAGCCACCCGGCACACTAAGCAATGAAAGTGCCCCACTCTAACTCCTTGAACCACGCAAAACCCCAAACCCAACAACCACACCAACCCCCCCCCACCGCCGAACCCGCCTAAGTCCTGAAATCCTCACCAAAACCCTCCTTTCTAAAAAGCAACCTAACCAACCCACAACCCAACCTCCCAACCTCCGCTATCACCCAACACCAAAAATAACCACACCCCCCACACCCCCACAAAGTCCTGCAAACCACCCCCCCCTCCTTCCCCCAATTCCCTTCAGTATTTCCCTCTCAACCTTCCCTCCCTTCCACCCCGTTGGTTCCCCCTTCCTGTACAGCCAGCCTTCGCTCCACAAAGAAGGATGTGTGCAGTACCATCAGGCACAGAACCATCAACCACCAGTCCCCCCCCTTCAAGGCGTAACCACCCAATGAAACACCTCCCCCCCCGGTCACACTTCTCCCCCCCCCCCCCCCCCCCCAGAAAAATCCATCCCGACCCCTTCATCCCTCTCGCTACCCCCCTCCCCGGTCATCCCCCTCCCTCCTTCCCCCTTCACTGCCCCTTACACACCCATAATCCGTACCGTCCCCGCCCGACCCCTGACCCGCCCCCGCCTCAAACCCCCCCCCCACCACCCTGTCGGTCCTACCTACTCCCCTCCTCACTTCCACCGCACCACCACCCAAAAACCAACCCACAACCAGACCACCCAAAAAACCAAAATCCACAAGCTCCGCTAAACCCCCCAAACCCCCCCTCCCCACAGCACTAGCTTTGTATATTCCCCCACCAATTCCCCTCACAAAACACCACCCCCCTCTTACCACTCCTTAGAAACCCAAACACAACCACCACCTCACCACCTCTCCCTCTCCCCAGTCTAATCACTCCTACACCCATCTCTTATTATCACATCAACCCCACCACCAATCACCAACCCCGCCGCCTCCTGCACCAACGCCAACCTCTCCAATAACCCTCAATACGCAGCCTCCGTCATGCCCCCCACTTTTCCCATCCTCATCTATCATCCCATCTCCACTCCTAAGCAAATTCGCTTTCTATGCAACACCCTGTGCCATCATAATTCCAACACCCCCGCCACCCCACACGAAATCCCTCAATTCACAAAAATTCGCAAACCAAACCCCCCGACCCCCACAACCATCCCCCACCCACGCCCCAACCACCCAAATTCGTGCAAACCCCACACCCCCACCAACCCACCCACATATCCGACAGCACACAAACCCCACTCACCTTCATTACAACCATAAACACAAAAACAAAAGATGGATCTTACTGAGTTTTTAAACCAAAAAAAAAAAATGAAAAGTATGTGATATTACATTGATTAAAGAAAAAACATTGGAATGTGTGCAATCCACAACAAGTAAAGTGTAGCATTAGAAGTGATCCATTGTCAAATTAGAAAAAACTTCTTGCCAAAGTGAATGAAGCTTGAAAAATGAAGGCTTCAAGATGAAAATGAATAAGTTTGCAATAAACTCGTGAAGATAATTTATAATGCAAGCTGGTGATAGAAGTGATGAAAGTTATCAGTCGCAGTGGGTGGGCAAGTTTTTTTAGAAACTGTAATACTATTATGAAAAGTGAAGAAAGGTTTGGGTTGGCTAACCACCACACAACAAATGGTTATCATTTCAACCATGCTAATAGGCATAAGGACTGCTAGTCCAAAGTAAACGACTTTTGGTAAAGACTACTCAAATCTGTAATGGTCTGTAGTTTTGCTAAAAACGAATGGTAATACATGCAACACCATAGTATTGCAGCTAAAGCATAGGCAATACTGCCATGAGCAAACGGCTACTGGTAAAGAGATTATCAATCCGTGTGATAGCTGATAGTTTGCTAAAAAAAAACTATAAAGATATCAATGCACCTTGTTACTACAACGGACTGAAGCATAGACTAATCCATAGCAAAATGGCTCATGGTAAGACATATCAAATCCGTTGATATGGCCTGTATTTGCCAAAACATAAAGCCAACTTAGTTATTGAGTTGGCTGTGTAAGCTGTGAAGAAGAAGACAAAGACTAAAAGACAAAGTAGTAACTGGTTTTTCAAAGAACATCAAAATAGACCATCCTTCAAAGAGAAACTAAGACTTTAAATACATGCTGGAACAAATCTCAAAACCCAAACGAAGACAACTGAAGAAACTTGAAGAAACAAGTGAAGTTCAATTTTTAGGGGAGGATTGTTAGGAATTTTTTATAACAGAAATAATTCTATAATTATAAATAGTTTAGTTCATCAAGTGTAAAAGTAGTACTAATAGAAGGTATATCATATTTAGTACTGGCAGAATAAAATATTTAAATACTATTTGTGTAAGAGTTTAAGTCTGTTACCAGAAATTAGTTAATTAAAAGGATAGCATAATATCTTAGGAAAAGATATGCATTATCTTTCTAAACCGTTTTGTTAAGCCCTATTAGGTTTTCCTTATCTATAAAAGGATCCCTATGCATTTCAGTAGATATAGTTCTAACAGAAGATAAAAGAGATCGAATAGTAATCATAAGTTTTGTAATCTGTAACATATGCAGATTAAAAGTTGCAATATAAAATTGTTTTGATGTGTTCTTCTTTACATTGATGATTAAATTCCAAGTAATCAATAATGGTTAATCATTGTTTCATCATTGTTACTTTAGATTTATCTAAGGCAACAAACCCTTTACAAGCTAAAGGTTAAGATCCATTAAGCAAAGGGATCCTACAGTCCAAATGGTCTTTTGATTAAATAATAAAAGAGTTTTAATGATGTATAGTTTGTAATTATGAAAAAGTTTGGGTGAAATGAAATTTTGAAAGTGATTTGAAAATGGTTTTTATTAAAGTCTACGACTTTGGAAAACGTGTAAACACGAACGGGTCATGCAGAAATTTTTATAAATTATTATACTTAGTAAATATTAGAAAACGCACATGATAAAACTAGATATACGGGAATTTATTAAAAGTGTGCTGAACAATATATTTATATATATAAATACATATAATATACATACTTTTACTTAGACGTATATATGTATGTAATAATAAAAATATACATATTATTATTATTATTCGTTTTATTTACGAAAAACATTTTAATTACTATACGATCACAAATATTAATTTTTAGAAATATATTAACAAAAGTACACTAGTAAATGCTTATGCATTATCCCTAATTCGTCACTACTCTGATATTAAACCAAACCTTCATTTCATAAGGTTTGTCATTAACGAACCGTCGTTCCCGTTATCATCGGTGATTTATTCTAGATATCTTCTTTTCGATACACCCAATCAAGGTGGAGTTCATAGCCCACACTCTAATTGAATTGATAATATGTTTTATAACTATGAAGGTGAGAAACATTGCTTGTTTTTAAAACTGGACACAAGTACTATACGTGAGAAATTCCCCGTTTACGTGTTGCCTAAGTAGCGTTTAGACCACTATTGCCTGAATTATCATGAACTGTTAATCATCTTTAACCGAATTGATGGTTAAGTGAGCGCGAGTGAATAAATAGATCTATTGGTACTAATAGCGCTATCACGGGTAAGAAGTACTTACTAGTCCAAGTTTGCCAATGACTAACGGATATATATTTCATGTCGAAACTAGTTAGGTGGTCTTTGGTCGGACACCTAAAGGGTAAGCCTTTTATAGCACTGTACATGCTATCTTTCAGTATTAGCTTCAGTGTCATGAGCTTAGTGCAACGTAAATGCCTATTTATGTGAAGTTGTATCTCCTAAAACTGTCGCATATGTTTTGATAATCTTGTGGTCCACATTAATTACGTTTGAACTAAACCTATGAATTCACCAACTTTATGTTGACGTTTTAAGCATGTTTTTCTCATGTGCTTAGCATTGATGTTGTTTCTTGACTTATGTAAAGTCTATTTGCCCGGATCAGTTTACCAAGAATTTATCTATGTCTTCAAATACCGTTTTGAACTATTAAGTTTCTTTTCTGCATTTTAACAGTTTATCTTTTAAATTTGATCGATGTAAAACTTATTAATATTTTGAATTTATGCAACGGTGTTTATTTTTTAAACGTACCCTTAAAGGTCGTTCTTTATGCTTTGTACTTGAGATATTTAGTGACGTCACGCCCCCGGACACTAAATCGGACAGGACCCCATTTAGGGGTGTGACACTGTTTGCTGGAGTGAGGTTGGAGATAGCCAACTCATGGATCCGGAGTTGATTTGGGAACGACAGAAAATGATAGGTTAAATCAAGAACCGTTTGTTAGCTTCTCGATTCCGGCAGAAAAGTTATGCTGGATGTTAGACGAAAGGCCGTTGGAATTTGTTGTGTAGAATGGTTTATGCCACAAAGTATCGTCATGTGAAGGGTGTAAATTCGTTTTAAGGAAACATTGAAAATTGAGTTCCACGTTTACATCGGCCATTCAAGATGTATCAAGATTTGGTCCTATGGCATACAAGTTAGAATTGCGCTTGAAGAACTGCGAGGAATCCACGAAAGTTTCACTTTTTGAACCTTAAGAAGGTGTCCTGGCGGACGATAACCTTTGTTAATCTCCGCTGGTATCGATTAAAAAGTTGATGATAAGTGTGCAATTTTATATTACGAAGAGCCGGTAGAATTGTTGATACGAGAAGTAAAGCAAAACTTAAGCAAAGCCGCATTCAAATCGTTAAAGTTTTGTTGGGAATTTTCGCGACGAGGACCAGAATTCATTTGGGAATGTGAGGACCAGTTCAAGAATAAGTACCCTCACCACTTTGTGAAGAATGATAGAGCGGATGTCGGAATCCAAATAATCACTTCACTTCATAATATGAACAAGAAAATAAGATTGGATGATGAGAAGAATTGTAGAGAGAGAAAGTAGAAAGAGAAAGTAAGAGAGAATGAGAAGTTTACTTGCAAAATGAAAATTACAAATGACCAACCCCCTCACTTTCCTTGAGGAGGTGTATATGTATCAAAACTAAAAGGTTTTCGTGCCTTTAGTAATTCCACGAGTCGGGCTCGGTATTACTTGTGCTTTGTTCGCCCAGAGTACACGTGACCGGTTTTTAGCTTACATTAAGAGCCATTTATCCCCGTCTACCTATTATAACTATAGTTTAATTAATGACCAAGACCTAATATAATTAAAGAACGAAACTTCCATATGTTCGAATACAATATAATGAGGCTAACAAAATCCTCCCCCGAAGTGAGTTCATACTGGACTACGACCTAATAGTAGTAAGCTCAAAAACTGGTAAGACATTAAGAGGAGTAATACTCCTTCGTGAATCAATGAAGATTTGTTTTGTCGTTAAGCTCTTATGATCTTTGTCTCTGTCAACGTTGTAGGCTTGTTCCTTCATGCTTTGTGATCTATGATCTTGAGCTTGTCATAGTCTTTTGACTTCGTCTTTACGTCCGAGATCTTTAAATCTTTATCCTTCAGTCTTGATCGTCTTTGTCCAACCTGAAATTCGATCTTTGTCTTGAACCAACAATGCTCATAATTATGCATTCATCTTGAAAGCTTGTCTAAACAATCTCCCTTGATAAGACTTGATATCTTTGAAGGAAGAACTTGTGATAACAAGTTTGTGCGGAAGGTCTTTGACTTTATTCGTTGGAGTTCATTCATGGATACTTTGAATCTAGCTGCTTATAGTATGTCTTTTGTAGTTAAGCATGATCATGTGGTAATGAATCCGACTTCCAGCTGGAATAATGGGCATCACCATGCCCATCTTTTAAGTAATCCTGAAATAAAACAGTTAGCAATACAAGAAAGCGTGTATGTACAAATATGGGCTTTTTTGACCATTTTCGCGATTGTCGTTTCCGACGGGATTTGGTTAGATAACCTTTTTCGGGTTCCGTAGGAACGTTTCAAAACAGAAAATAAAATTGTACCTGTGATTCAGGTAGTAATAAAAGAATCTGCAATCTCCTTGACATACAGGACAGGAGTTATCCCAACCAAATCATAAAAAGGGGTATTCACATCTAAACACATGATGTAAATAGATTTAAACAAGCTTATTTGCTAGTATATCTCATTACCTGAACGTCTCCAAACAGACAACCAACAGTAAGAAGTAAATCAGAAAAATAGGATATACAAATCTATACTTTTAGATTTCAGTTAAGAGAGACCGTCAATTATCATTTCCCTTCCTTTCCGTACCTGGAACAATGAAGAATGAATCCCCTCACATTGAATCGCAAACCCACAAGTCATTACATAATTATTGTAACTATTCCTATTTTTTCACCATTTACACAATTATTGATCATATAGAAACATCGTAAGTCACCTACCAAAGAGCTTTGTTTGATATGGCTCAAGCCGGATTTCCAATCTACCATATTGAGAACATAATTATCCACACGGATGTACTGGCAAAATCTCATGGATAAAGCGTAGGACCACTGTTGAACAGCTGTGAACTAAATGTGTACACACCAACACACACAGTGTTCGTTAAGCAAGGCATTGGTGGGGGAGTCCCAAAAACAAAAGATGTACAGTCCGCAAAAAAAACAATCAAACCACACACAACACAAACACCCCATACCACGCAACATGTAAACACCACTCCCAATAAAACCAATCTAAAATTTAAAAGTATCTTACCAAGGTAACGTCGCTTCATTCTCCTCCCGTTCTCTCCCCCTAAAACCTACCAACCCCCCTCCACCTCTCGCCCTCCCACACAACCAACCCCACCCCCCCCTCTCTCCACTCCAACCTTGCCCCAAACCCACACCCACCCCGACTGCGCGTATCTCCTTACCCCCAGGCGCTCCTACGTAAGAGTATCTAGCCACAACTCCTAGCATCATACTTCCGGTTTACTACAATTGAGATTTTTGACTTTCCTTATTATAAGTATTATATATTTATTTATATATATATATATATTTAAAAAGGGTTAGCAATCAATCTTTGATCAGTCATCTTGTGCTCTTGACCAACATGCTCATACTTGTTACATTCTTGTTTGACATATATGATCACAAGTCTAAAAATCTTCCCCAATAGACGATTCTTTATTTGACTTTGAGGCGCTTTGATGGTGGGGAAGTTTAGAATCAACTATCTTTACGCTGAATGATTGACTTTGAAGGCTTGAGTATGAGCATGTGGTTTATGAATCCAACTTCGCTGGAATGAGGCAGCAACATCGTCGTCTAATCCTGAAATAAGACAGTTAGCAATAAAAGATGAATATGGCTTTGTCATTCATCTTGAGTTTGGTTGCATTAACCTTTGGTTTCCCGTTTTATAGTATAATTACTATACCCGTGATCAGGTAGATTCAAAGAATCTCCTTGACAGGGTTTCCAGCTCAAAACGTAGGATCTTCTAACACAGTTGTATTAGATTCACCATGCTCGCTAGTTCTCATTACCGGAACGTCTCAAATCAGATAATATGATAAGAGTGAATCAGATAGTTACTATCTTTCAGATTAAGTCATCAATTCATTTACTGGACCAAGATTGATATCTAGTTATCACAAGTTTGATTCATATAGAATCTTGAAAGTCACCTACCAAGAGCTTGTTTGATGTTGGCTCAAGCAGGATTTCCATCTTCACTGTGAATACTTAAGTATCACTCGGATGTTCTGGCAAGATCTCAAGGATAATGCGTAGGACTCTTTGTTACAACTTGTGAACTTTATGGTGTTCAACAAGTGTATTTTGACATTGTGTCCTAATGAGATTTATAATTTGATCTCTTCTGGCTCTAGACTCGATTTGTGCGCTTTGGTTTTAGTAATCGGAGGCCGAAGCAGACTGCCACCTATTCAATATCAACAATCTCGAAGTGAGATGTCAATAGATAACGTTTGTATCTCCGTGACAAATGAGACAAGTTTCTTTTGAGAGAAACTTGAATAGCTGGGAAGGGTTATGCATTGCATCACTGGGTCCATGATGTCATTCTTCAATACCAACAATCATCTTTGTGATTTTGATAGATTATGTATTGACCCGGTTTCTGCCTAAGGTGTTTGGAGGGCTGCTTTGTTTTCACCCTTTATCCATACATTTCTTTTTCATTCTTCAACCCCTTCAACGCTTACCAAGACGTCATTACTAACACCTTGTTGTGATTGTTCCAGTGTTAGCTCAATCTTAGTCTGCTATTTCCCGTTATACACATCCCTTCTCCAATCATACCTAAGACTGCTATTATCTAACTGATGGATTGTCTTTGGGTAGATCCCTCCAGTTCTGGTTGGAACGTAAGGACTTATACCAACCAACCACCTTATGCCTTCAGAAACATCGTGAAATTAATAGTTGTTGGGGTATAGAGATAGAACCATAAAACCATTTCTGACATTGTTATTTAAATACTCCCCCTAACAAATGATGCTCCGAGATTCTAAATTGTTTAGCACATGAAGACAGAGTTGCCACTTAGAGTCCTTAAAGATCAACCTTCTCCTATATCAATTTTTATTACAATTTTCTACCCTTATTATTAAATAATAAAACCTTAGTATTTGAAATACCAAATTTGATTAAAATTTGACATGAAACAATTCCATGGGGAAAAAATTATACAACGATATTGCATGAGATTCAATTCCGATAGCTCCCCTTCAACAGTATATTGGATACCAAAATTTTATTAAAACGTGACATTGGAAAAAAAAAATTGATATGACACCACAAAATGTTGAAGACGGAGTGAGATGCCTTAGTGAACAATGTATATTATTAATTGACATTAAGTTTTCACATTTTAATTTCACAAAATATGTTTGGATACATAAAATTGACATTTATGAGATGTATCCGACACATTAAAAGTCTTTGTTTTAAAAAAGCTCCGCCTCAGAAATTGATTCACATAAAATGACATTCTACGAACTACAATTCTTTAAAAATTATTCGAGGAAGGAGTGTTGAACACACCAATTTAACAATACACTTTTATGAAAAATACCACAAATTATATTGTAGACAATTTTTTGACATTGAAAGTTCTTTTTGAAAAATTGTGTTCAACGATTTTAAAAACATGATAGAAGACTTCTCTTCTATTTTATAGAAGCGAACTGAGCGTACACGTCCCTGTTACATTCGAGAACCGAGTTATGCACTGAAATGTACATAAGTCATTGAGAAAAATTAGAAATGACATGTTTTGAAATCTTTGAAACTCATGTTCGAACTTCATTTACACGCCCGTGTCGATGTTAATCAACATTTTCTAGGACTAAAATGAGATCGATTCCAAGAGACATTCGAGAAGATTCTTATAGGTATTTTGAAAATTTTCTGATTTAATATAGAAATGACATGTTTTGAAAACTTTTGAAACTCCTGTTCGAACTTCATTTACACGCCCGTGTCGATATTAATCAACATTTCTAGGTACGTAAATGTTATCGATTCCAAGAGACATGTCGAGAAGAATATTTTTTTGAAACATTTTCTGATTTTTTGATTTTGTATTTTCTTTTTGAAATTTTATATTTTTGTATTTTGTTTTTTTTTATAAAAATATTTACATGTTGACCTCAGCATTGTTATGTGATGGTGAAATAGTAATTCCAACTCTTGTCGTGATGTAGCTGTCTTGTCTGCTGGAGGAACAACTTTTGGAACCAGCTTTGAACTTGACAGTTCATTGCTGTGGTCGTGAATTTCGAGTTCTGAACTGTTATGATCAGAAGTCATTTGTCGTGGAGGAGCGAGGCCTGAACTGTTGTGAACAGACGTCATTGCTTATTCATCAGATGAAAATTCCTTGAAGCCCTGGTTTCTCAGATATCAGTCTTTTCAGCAACCAAACTCGGAGTCCTTCCTTTTTAGGATTGAAAGATGTACCTGCACTTAAGTTAGAAGTACCTGCACTGACATCAAGAGTTTGTGCGCTTTCATATTGGTTAGTGATATCTGCATTTGAACCATTTTGGGGTTCACTGTCAACCTTGGTTGTGCTGGAAGTGAATATCTTTCCAGTTGGAACCCACCTAAGACCAACTGTCTTGAAAATTTTACCCGTCGGTTTCCACCTAAGACAAGATCTGAGTGTCATTGTTTTCTCATGCACAGCGGAAGTCTTTTTGATTGAAAACCTATGTCCTGTAGGGATCTGTCTTTCTGGTTTCTTGGCAATTCTTATTTGCTCTACGGGTTTGTTTCTGTTTGTTGTCTTATTGGATGGAACCTTAGCACGTGAGTTTACTTCCTTCAGGAGTTTTGTTATACAAGCATCATGATTTGCATTAAAGACACACTTATGACATGTAGAACAAACAAATTGTTTAGAATCTGAGAAAGAACTAGAACTCTTAGAGTGATCTGCTTTGGGCACAGCCGTTATCGTAACGCGAGTACTCTTAGATACAGGCAAACTCCTAGATGTTTGATTGTTGCTCCTAGGTTTTGGTTTGCTACCATCAGCAGTGCTTTGAAATCTAGCAGAAGGCATCACACTAGTTTTTGAGTTCCTATCTCTTTCTTGTGTCTTTTTCCTAGCTTCATCTAGATAGTGATTATGAACCATGTCATTTGAACTAAATCTTGGCATGTTCTTAGAACTATTCCTAGATGAGCTAGATGCAATCACGTGATCAGGTTTTGCAAAGGCGGATTCTGTTTTCTTAGGCAAATAATGTTGAGTGACTGGTTTTGACAAATTCTTATTCACATCAACTTGGGAGGCAAACCGTTGTTTTGACATTTGAGCCCTTTCAGATTTAAACGCATTCGGTTGTCTAACAACTGATTGGTTTCTTAGTGATGGTAACACCGGTTTCCCCAAGACTGATGTTTTATCAAACTTAGTATCTACACTATTTCCTTTTAACTTCCTTAAGTCATTTTTTAAAGCAGCAATTGCAAAAACCTTTTCCTGAATCTGAGCTTTTAATTCAGCATTATTAGCAAGCAAAGATGTTGTCTGTTCTGTAGTCTTAGATCTCGTGATTTTAATAGAATCATACAAATCTTTGTAATGCTGTTTCAAAGTCTCATTTTCCTTACGTAATGTAGCCACACTATGTTCTAATTCGATGTTCATTGTTTCAAGTACATCAATTTCCTTTTCAATCTTGGCTTTATTACTTGTTTCATTCAAAATTTGACCATGTTGCCCTGATTTTAAAGATTGATTTTGATATTTAAGTTCGAGAGCAATGCAATGTGCTTCCATTCTTGAAAAATCTTTTTGAAATTGGGCAACTGTCTCTTTGAGCAAAATATTTTCAGACTCGAGTGATTGTTTTGAGTATTCAGTTGTCTGGTTATCAGGTGATGAATCAAGCATAGGACTTTTAACTTGACATGTTTCAGGATACTGGTCAACCCTACCTTCAACAATGATTTCAGGTTGCTCAGTATGCTGTTGTCCTATAGCAAAGATATTGCATTCAGCAGTCAATTGTACCTCAGCCATTGGCTCTTCGTCATAAATGGGTCTGATATCTGCATCATCAGCATCTGTATCATTCCCTGACCTGCTGCTATCATCTTGCACTGTTGAGTCTGTCCTAATGCTTTCTGTGTCAACCAAATCAGCATCCAATGCTTTACCCGTATCAATCTTACTCTCTTGCGTCTGCATCTGTCTTTTATTCACCCTTCTTTCATACTGTCTTTGATGACGTGTTCTTTCAGCAACGGACTTCTTAACATTACCCAGGTGTTGGAGTAGTGTATCTCTGAAGTGTTGAACCTCGAGTCCAGTGTATTCAACAAAGTACGTGTCTGTCATTTGACTGTCATAATCCAATGTAAACTTTGAATCGATGAACTTCTAGAACTGGTTGTTTACCACCCAAAAGGCTGTTATAGATCTATCTTCTTGAAATTCATCTTTGTCAAGTTGCTTTTGTAGTTGATCTACGTTGAGTAGCATTGTTCTTGTGAAAGTATCAACATCTTGACCAAAGATTGACATGAATGCCCGAGGGAATCCATGTTAAAGATGAAGAATTAACTCAAGCATGTTAGAGGGAATCCATGTTAAAGATCATTGCATCGTAAAATGATTGAGCATCATATCTTGTATAATTTTGCATACGCGCTTTTAATTCTGAATTGAAAGCATTTTCAAACGTTGTTCTGAGTTTTGTCAAAGTAGTCTTGCAATCAGTCTGAGAAATTATTTCTTTGGTAAGATGATCTTCTAGTAAATCCAAGTCTTGAGAGAATGTTCTCTTGAAGATAGGCATGTTACCAAAATCTTGTAAAGTTTTGTAAGATCCCGTTAACACTTCACTTCATAGAATCAAACACAAAATTAGAACTAGAAAAGAGAAAGGAGGTGAGTTGTTTTAGAGAGAGAAAGAAGAGAGAGAGAGAGATGGGAGAGTTTTAGAAAAGGAAAATATTTAGAAATGAAACAACTAACTTTTTCTAAATAAGAAAAAGCTTATATACCCCGTCACGTTAAAGGTACGCG